>QVTF01012066.1:5000-18121 GCA_003573665.1 Oxygymnocypris stewartii | reverse complement strand
AATGGTTAAGGTATACACTATATAGACAAAAGTAATATTCAGTAATATTATCAAATTTAACTGCACTAACACTTGAATGAGAATAAAACTGAATTGAGCTGAACAGTGACATTATTGCCTTCTGCTTTATAGCTGAATGAAATTAATTTTATAACTGACGAAATGTACACATTTTATACCGTTAATGAACTGAATTGAATCCAAACTAAATTGAGCTAATGACACTATTGCCTTCTGCTTTGTTGTTGAATTAATTTCATTATTAATGCACTTTGCAACTTTTTTATCTTTGTAGAGTTGCTTTACAGCTAAAATTGAATTTGTTTCATAATTGATGAACTTTGCTGAATTGCCACTCTCCTTGAACTGAATTGAATCACTATTGGACTTTGAGCCGAATAATAACATTGCTGACTTCTGTAAAACTGCTTTACAACTAAAATTAAATTAGTTTCATAATTAATACAATTATCATAATTGACACTCTTCTTCAAATGAACTGAATCAACATTGAACTAAATCGTGCAACATAACGACAATATTGTCTTTTGTAGAGCTGCTTTACAACAAAAATTGAATTTGTATCATAATTGATGAACTTTGCAAAATTAACACTGTAAGTGAATTGAATCAACACTGACCTGAATTGAGCCGAATGATGACATCATCTTCTGTAGAGCTCGGAAATAAAGAAAATTGAAAATAAAGAAAATAGCTGCTTTACAGCTGAAATAAATGTGTTTCATAATTACTAAACTTTGTGCAATTAAACTTTAAATGCTAAAAAGTGACACTCTTCTTGAGTTGAATCAACTTTGAACTTTGAGGCCAATAATGACATTGCTGACCTCCATAAAGCTGCTTCACAACTGAACTTGAATTTGTTTCATAATTGATGAACTTTGCAAAATTGCCACCGTAAGTGAATTGAATCAACACTGAACTGAATTGAGCCGAATGATGAGGGTCATTGTTGTCTTCGGTAGAGCTGCTTTACACCAGAAATTGAACTTGTTACATAATTGATGAATTTTGCATTTATTCAGAAATGTTCACGTTTTTAAATTAAACTATCTGTATTGCATAAAGTGCTATAGTAATAACTGTGAGTTTTTTGTGCACTCGCTCAACTCTTTATGACACTCTCTCTCCCTCCAGTGGGGTCTCTTTGCTCATTAATATCTGGGGTAAATGAGCTGTGACTGTCCCTGACTGGACCCGAGGTGAAGATGTATGGACAGTCCCCTCATCCACACCCTTCCAGCTCCTCTAAGAAGAACCACGAGAACGTCTGCTTTGTGTGTCTCCTGCGTACCTGTAGGGTCACATGGTTCACCTCGGTGAGCCTGGAGACACGGCACTGGCGAGATTTACACTTGCATAACTGCAGATTTAAGAAGTCGTATTTATATCAGAGCTAAAGCCTGTAAAAATGCCGTGGGGTAAGCTTGTCAGTTTGGCTCCTGACCATGAGGCGATTACCTCGATTTCCTATGCCAAACAGCAATAATTTTCCTCCTGACGAAGCCACACAAACTAAGGTACACAGACCCGCTGACCACTCTGACATCAGCACGGGCCACCTTGAAGCAGTGCCACGAGCTATCAACGCCCATCGATGTGTCTTTATCAAGTCCTCCTGGTGCTTCATGCATCACTTTATCGATTGCATGAAGGTACAACACTTATTTTATAAAATTCAAAATAACCAAATGTTCTTTTTAAAATGAATGTTTTGCTATTTCGGTCACAGATATTTATTCCACAAGCAATTTAAATGCAGCAGCACCACCCTCCTAAATAAACCTCCTCCTGCCTTCAGCAAACAAATAGGCTTGGCGGAGGAGGTCCGGTGGTCCGGTGCTGGTTTAGATGGTGTTAAACCTGGATGGAGAATTCTTTTGAAATCTAAACGGTCACAGGAAAGATTTCACAGCTTTAATCAGGAGCCAAAGTACTGGATGTGACTGGCGAGGGATGGTCAAGGGTCCGAGTGTGTGTGTGTGTGTGTGTGTGTGTGTGGTGTGTGTGTGTGTGTGTGTGTGTGTTGTTTGTGATATAAGCGTAACGCTCAGGCTCATACGTACTTCAGGTATAGCGAGTGAAAACCAACTTCAGCCAAACCCTGCATCACACCTGATGAATGAGACCATTGATACACGTGTGTGGCACACGATCTGGCACATCATCTGCAAGAAAGATGTGAGACCGCAGGGCGAAGAGGGAGATAAATAGTGTTCAGTTGGAAATGTATTTATTTTTTTATTAAAATTTCATTTCATTTATTTTTTCATTTCCTCCAATATGCTGAAAACGGCCGACTCAGTGTTTCAACATGTATTTAATACTCCTCTTGATGAACACTTGTGGCCTTGAATATTTTTCTGGATCATTGAGTTATAGAAACATAACCATAACAAACAGCACTATTCTGTGCTTTTTTTAAATATACCTCATATAGCACACACAAAAAAACATCTTAGAAAAAAAATACCTTTAATCAAAATGACATAAAAGTATCTTTTTCTGAATTAATGATTAATAATTCAATGGAAAACAAGTTGTTTTTTTATCCCTCTGGCAGATATTTTTACTTGCTTTCAGCAAAAAAACTATATTTTAATAAATTTTTCAGAAGTCTTGTCATTTAGCATCTCAAATAAGTGCATCTTGATTTAAATGTATGGATATTTGTACAGTAAAGCAAGACAAAAATACCATGTAAGAAATGTTCTCAACTGTCAGAACAAAACTAACAAAACATTTTTTTTCATGCATGAAAAATGTCAACCATGTCCACTTAGTTTATGTTTATTTGTGCACTGATATTACAATTGTGCTTTATATAAATACAAAGTCTTCAATTTTATGTAAAAAAAAGTTAATTTAGGCATCACAACATTATAATATACAGTATGAAAAATTGCATATTCAATTAGAGAGTTATTAAAAAAGTATTTTTTAAATAATACATTTAAATATGTGTTAAGATTATTCAAATATTAAGCAATACAAAAAAATATATATATTAAATTATCTAATACAATCCAATAACCGGTATGGAATACATACAGTACATTACATCCCTGCAAAATTAATAAATGTACATTTAGCAGACGCTTTTATCCAAAGAGACTTACAGAGCATTCAGGCTATACATTTTTTGTCAGTACATGTGTTCCCTGGGAATCGAACCCACAACCTTTGCGCTGCTAATGCAATGCTCTGTCACTGAGCTACAGGAACATTAATTAACACAGGAACAATAATATGAAGAAACTATAGTCTTGGCTTCCAAGCTCTACATTCACAGCACGAACCATGATCATCCTCGCTGCAAGTGGACCTGTATCAAACACAGTCTAGACGTGTTTGCTTAACCTTCATAGTTTTATTCATGGTTTTCCATTTTGCACAAAGGTGAACATGTTGGCATCTGCCTAAAAACCTACATTTCCATATTCTCCCTTTAGTGTAGTTTTTAATCTGATGCGGAATCCACATGATTATGCACTAGTTACTATTTAATCTGATAATGAACATAGTGATATTTGTACAGATTCATGTGGCCCACAGTTTTGATCCAGTCGAATGTGGATGTAATTTTCTCTGACAGATGTATTTCTCAGCTCCAGCCAACAAGCTGAACAGACCAGTTTAGACAGACAAGAGAAAAATGAAGCAACTGCTGCTCAGCGTCAGACGGAGAACTGCTCTCAGCTTTCAGGAAACTGTGTTCTTGTAAGGTGGATTAAGGAAAACAATATTTAGTCAGTGGTAAGACAGAGCCTGTATCGTGTGGAGGATGAGTCACAAAGTACTTCATCAGCCTGATCTTCACACAGGTACAGTAATGTTCTGTACTGTAAGTGGATGGAAGTCACACAGACGACACAGATAACAAATATAATGTATGCTCAGTATGAGTAAACTGGCCAAAAACATCCCTTGTTAAAGGGATGGTGTGTGTGTGTCTGTGGCTGTGTGTGTGTGTGTGTGTGTGAGAGAGTGTGAGTATGTGTGTGTGTGTGTGTGTGTGTCTGTCTGTCTGTCTCTGTGTGTGTCTGTGGCTGTGTGTGTGTGTGTGTGTGTGAGTGTGTGTGTGTGTGTGTGTGTGTGTGTGTGTGTGTGTGTGTGTGTGTGTGTGTGTGTGCGTGTGTGTGTGTGTGCGTGTGTGTGTGTGTGAGTGTGTGTGTGTGTGTATGTGTGTGTGTGTGTGTGTGTGTGTGTGTGTGTGTGTGTGTGTGTGTGTGTGTGTGTGTGTGTGTGTGTGTGAGTGTGTGTGTGTGTGTGTGTGTGTGTGTGTGAATTAGGTTCTTATATATTAAATGTTATGTATTTTTTGTCTTACAACTATCATGACATGTTAATGAATACATATTGTAACATTTTTTGGGCTAAGTTTATAAGATGAACTAACCTTCTCTTGTCATAAAAAAGTAAGATTTTGTGATATTTTAAGAGACGTATTGAAAATAATAACACAGTTATGATAGTCTCATGACTGATTTTGTCCGTAAAGGGTCTGCAAATTATTTTTTTCTCTTGAACACATGAAATGGAAATGCTGTATATTTTACTATACATCTCATTTTTTACTCTATAGAATTTTGCTACAGTGTAAGTTAATTTTACTGTTGTAAATGCAGAATGAGACTTCATCAGACACTCACGAAATGAACGTGAGCACACTCTTCGATCATGGGACTTCGACCTTCAGCACAAGCAACATCTCTCGGTTGGAGCATCTCATTGTCATCCCCGAGCCCATGCATGTGAATTTAGTGCCTTAACCTCGCACCCTTGGCTCTGTAGCGCTCACAGACGGCTGTCTGCGTTTTCTTCATTTGTCAGGGTGCGGACAGGAAGCTGATGACTTCAGTTGTTGTGATGCATGCATAATGAACCAGCGTGCACAATGGCCCACCTGTGACCAACAAAGATGCACTCTTCTTTGGCTTGGAGGTGCCCTCTCCAGCCCATTGTCCCGCTCTATAGATTCGACCCAGCTGCGTGGGCGTCCAGCCTCCATGAGTATTCATGTGGCCAAGAGTCAGAGCGTCAGTGAAAGGCAAAAACCGTGATGGTGCTCCCTCCCCCACCAGCCATTGCTGCTCCCCAAGAAAGAGCTCTTTATCTGGGCCTGAACCAGCTGTGTACAAATGTGTGGAGCTTGCGTTTTTAGGGAACTCAGCTGTTGTTTTGTACTGAAAGACGAGCTTCCATCACACTTGCTGAAACACTAAGCGATATTGGATGTTCTCTGGAAAGCATCCATGGTTTTTCGCAAAGCCTGCGAGGCGAGCGCACATCAGTAAATCTGCCGTCTCAGTGAATCTGGGAGATTTCAAAACCATCGTGGTATGTCAAAAATCAAGCAGGTTTGGTTCAGAAACTGAGAATGTAAGGTTCCTGCTAGATTACTAGACTATACAGAACAACTCCACATTATTAAAGGGTCCGTCTTTATACAGTTATTCAGATTCCCTTGTAAAAGTCATGTCGTTTATAATGTGGTGCAGGGATGATGCGCAGAATGTTTGTAGGCCGGAGCCTGGAAACAAGCATTTTAGCATTTCAGGTTTGATTGTCCTGAAGTCAATTAAATTGTTTTATTTTTGTCAATTTTAGTTAATACCTGAAGTACATTTGCATAAAAGTTGTGCATTATACATGCTTTTATATAAAGCAACTTACATAACATTGTATGACTTCATGCATTCCCATACATGGTTAATATCAATGAAATGAATTTACCTGACTAGAGAAATATAGATTGATCTATTAAAATACCAGCGGTCTACACTGCAGGCAGCACAGCATCAGGCTCTGGCAGTGTGGATAGTGTTGTCGATCTAGTTTTGTTGCATCATGACATTTGCTTGCAGCGTTGATGGTGTGCAACAGGTGGATTGTGGCGACAGTGTTGGTGAGTTCAATAACTTCCATTAGGGTAAATTAATGTGTGAATATGATTAGTTTGCAAGTAAGAAAGATTCTTTTCTCCGTAGAATTGTGTTTGTGCAGTGACATTGAACAATAGTCTGCACATGATTTTTAAATCTTTTTTCCTTACTAATTTTAAAGAGGATTTAGCACATTTCTACAACAACCTTATCATTATTTTAGTACAATTTTCAATACACATATAGATTATAGCCAGTTCCCTTAACAATTTGGACTTGTTCTATACATTAATTGATAGGTCAAAATAATGTAAAATTGTCCAATTACAAATTACACATTGTTTTTCTGTAATTCTAAACATCCTGTTCATTTTGCTTATATACATATATACATACATACATACATACAGTTTAATGTACAAATATTATTATTTTAGTGTACAGATATACAGATTATACCCCCCCCTCGACACACACACACACACACACACACACACACACACACACACACACACACACACACACACACACAACATTACTATACAGTGAACTATATAATCTATATAATATATATATATATATTGTATAACAGTGGAAAAGTTTCATAGTTGTTGTTTTTTCTTTTGTAGCCAACACTTGTGCAGAATCTGACTTTCAACAATAAACCTCCTCTGAGAAATATACACTGGACTAAAAAGTGTATATATATAAATATATACATAAACACATTATGCTGGTCTGAACAACATCTGAACCAGACAGCGTAACAATATCAGAAATGTTTTTTTCCCTGGAGTTTCTGTATGATATTAAACATGTGGCAATGGTTAGAAAGGCGGAAAACAAGCTGAAATAGGCAACCCAATCCCGGACGGACCATTTATCAGGCTGGCCGCCGTTTTCTTTTTCTTCATGCTGACAAAGTCCAGCATCTCACCTTCCAAATGAAAAGCGAGTAATAGGTCCAGCGGAGGCGAGCGATCTGAGCTTTCAACACGCGCCTCACACACAGATGAACCATGGCGTGCGCGGCAGATCCTTCACTAATTGTACTTGTCTTGTTTTCTTTGTGTCTGCAGATTCTGTCATTATTAGATGAGCGTTTTACAGTGGCAGGCCCCACCAGAGTTCAACTGCTGAGGTTTAATGATTATCCTTTTACTTCTGAGGGTCTGTCCCTCATGACAATATGCAGCGATCTGCTTAAACTCATCCGCAGGGAAAAGCAAAGCCAGTCTCTCCAGGCCTGTGTGGGTAGTTAGGGTTAACGAGAGAGCCCTGCAGTTGAGACATCAAGTGCAATGTTTCATAGTTAGAGATGTTTCAATTGTCCCACGCTCATTTAAACGTTCAATTAGCAGATTTCTATAATAAGCAGCTAAATGATTCACACAAACTCACTTGTTATATAATCTTACACTGTTACACTGTTACATAATTATCAGAAATATTCATACAAAAAAAACACGTATAGCACTTTACAATAATGTCCCATTAGTTAATCCATAACTTTGAGCAGGAATGGACTGGTTAAACGCGTGTAGCCGCCTGCATATCAGGCTGAATTGTGCAGTTGAATGCTTTTTCCAGTTTTGTGTGTAATGTGCATCAGACGGTCCGTGGGCGTGCTGTCTGAGACTGTGCCCCGTCTCCTCTCTCAGCTTTTGTGGAAGTGTGCATTTGCGTTTGGAACGAAGCCTGGGAATACTAGAATGATTGGTGCATTTGTGCAAATACAAATCTTCAAGAACGTTTTAAGTGATTTGAAGCCCCATGTACAGTCCTCTTGGTGAGAATTTGACAAACCCTGAATAAACGCATAATGCATGCTGGACTACTCAGTTTTGTTAATGAGGCTTCATTCTGAATAGTCATACCTCTATGTAAGTGCTAATATTTGTTCCAGATTTCATAATTATATCAATTTGGTCCGGACTAAATGCAGACTTTAACACTCAGACGGGTCTTTTGACTGAACTCAATGGGACACCTTTTTAAGTTCACTGCGCCCCTATAATGGGGAAGTCTGTATGTCTGCAGACTCTTGGACCGGAGACAAAACCTGCATGAGGTGAGAGAAGAAAAAAGAGAGAGAAAACGCCAATTAAGCCAATTACTGATAATGATTTGGAAAATATAATTCACTATGCAATAAAAAAAATATATATATATATATATGCAGTATCTCACAGAAGTGAGTACACCCCTCATTTTTTTGTAAATATTGTATTAAATCTCTTAGGGGTGTACTTACTTTTGAGGCCAGTGGTTTAGACATTAATGTTGTTGAGTGTGTTGAGTTATTTTGAGGGGAGTGTCATTTCTTCAGTGTTGTCACGTGAAAGGTATAATGAAATATTAAAAAAAATGTGAGATACTATATATACAGTAATGTTTTTTTTGTTTAGTTCATCATGATATGACTGACGATATTAGTTCTCATACCCAGCGATACAATATTTTCTAAAACCTAACAAAAACTTCTGATACAATTACGATACGATTCGTTTCAGGAGTATATTGATCGATATATTGATATTATGATATAATGTACTTATTTTACACAACCAGCTACATTTTTAAAAACTAAAAAAATGGCTTTTTTACATGATAAAGAAAAACGAATAATTAAAAAGTATTGTAATGTGTAAAATATAGTGTAAAGCCTCATAAATATATAAAGAAATTTAAAAATATGCTGCTAAAACTTAGTTTTATTTGAGACTTGTTGGGCTGCTACTGGGATCAGTGCTAACAATATTTTCTACAGAAAACCAAATTATGAGCAACAGAAGATCATAAATAATGTAGAGCAAAGGGACAAGTGCATTTTCAGATCGGTCTAAAAGTAGGTTTCAGGTGTAACTGTAAATGTAACAACAGATGTTTTTGCCTTTGATGTCCATTTTTAACAAAAATGCTTCTCTCATTGTAATTGCATGAAAAAGTGCAACCAGCACATTGTCTTCCACAGAGAAAAAAACAACAGGTTTGAAACATCACGAGTGAAAAATGTCTGAATGTTCATTTTTAGGTGAACTAATCCTTTAATGCTAGGCCTTAGCAGACTGACGCTGTATATTACTCACGATACAGCATGAAATAAAACAGAAAGATGGCAGCTTCGACTGAAGCTCTTGAACTTGGTCTCCTAAATCTATGCTTCTTATATTCAGCGTCAAACTCCCCAATATATGGAGGAGACAGATGTCCACTCATTACAACTTCTCTTGACATTTCCTCCCATGGTCCAACATGCCTCGCTGGAGAGTCATTAGAAACGAGGCTCTGTTTAGTCTCCAGCAAACATCCCCCTGTGATCCGCTGTCAGCGTCATTATGAAGAGGCGCATCAGTCACCGTGGACACACATACAGCCACATTCATGAAAACAGACTCCAACATACTTATGCTCTGCAGACCATTTCTACCATATGGCTCCTTTCGGTTCCTGTTTTCATGACTGTAATTGTATTGAGATGCAATTACACCCTGATTAGTTTACAGTTTTTGGAGACTGAGTGGTGAATTCACTTTTGCATGTGTTATTTCAACATGTTCACACGCGATCTAATGTAACCCGGCTCTATCTGCACTGATGTAGTGCAGCATCATGCATATTTATATTAAGTCATTGTCATTATTCAGAGTGAAAACATGCGTCCTTTCCATGTACATTTTCCTCTTTATAGTTTGCAGCTTATTTTCACAAGTCAGGGCTATTTGCACAATTAACAACTGAGATAAACAGATATTATGTTGAAAAAGTGACATTTGTGTGCATTTCACAGGCATGCGTTTGTAAGCATCTTCTTCACACTCACAGTGAATTATGCCAATTGTGCTACATGATTTCTATGAATCTACTTGTGATTGAAACTGAAAGGTTTACACAATAACGGTTACACAATATTACATTTTTAATGAGTTATTAAATTAAAACTGTACACACACATACATACATATATATATATATATATACATACACAAATATATATATATATATATATATATATATATATATATATATATATATATATATATATATATATATATATATATATAAGAACAGTTTCGATCTACTAACCCATCAAAAATGTAATATTGTGTAACCTTTAATAAATACAATTATTTATGAATATCTGTGTTATACATAAAACATAATTTAATTTAATCAATATATGTTTCAATATAATTTAATTTTACAAATATGACATCCTTAACACACACATGCACACAAAATACATTTTTATTTGGAGATTAAAAACAGCTAGAATAGGTGTTTATATCATATGCATCATAATTGCATTTTACATTTAGCTTTTCTGAATATATGAATAGTTCAGGAAAAAATAGGTGCATTGTGTCACTGATATCAAATGAAGAAAAAAAGCCATCAGTTGTTGTATTTCATTCTTAGTGAATTCCCCTTTAAATCAGCGACGCTTAATAAAGCAGCTTTCACTGTTCAGAAGAAGTGATGTAGCGTGCAGCAAAACCACCCTGAAGATCTCACTCATTACACACAGCATGACGTGCGTCTCAGCGATGCTAGTCACTCTTCACCGCAAACTTCCTTTGTTTACTCTTACAAACACAAAAGTACAGTGCTAGCGTCCTTCGCTCTGTGTAGTTTAACGGCGCTGTTACCCGTCAGTCGACAGTCTCTCACTTCAGCGGAGGGCACACCACAAAGAGAAGACTGCTTTCTGTCTCTTTACAGGTTGTCACAATCTTGCTACATTCGGACCGGACGTCCCAACAGGGAGCCGCCTCTGCTTTCAATAAGAAAAGCCCGCTTAGCATTTGGACAGTGTTAAAGCTGTCATAAACAACAGAGTTTGCATGTTTAGATGGTGAGATGCAAGACATTTCGAGGAGGGTTTCGCTTTGAATGTTGGAACAATAAACTTGCCAAGAATGTAAAGTTTAAAGCAGCTGTTGAAAGAGGGTTTTTTATTACGATAAGATGGTCATTAATTGTAGAATCCCTCCCCCAAAAAAGAAAAATCACACTTGAGATCTCTTTCATATCTCAGTTGCTTCTCAGTCGTGTGCATTTCAGATGTTTTACTTGATACAAAGACACAGTAACACCAAACATCTTAACACAATTAACAAGTCTCAAACTTTACTCAGATACTGAAATAAAAAAACATTAATCATTAATAATTTCTCATTAAATATATTACTTTTCAAGCTCTTTTTAATCATCTCGTGAAAAGTTCTCCATTAAGTATTCTGTCTTTTGAATTCCCAAATGCAAATAGAATTGCTAACAGAATTGTGTTTTGAATCTGAATGTAATTCAACCAGCTGTCCAGGTTTTGTGTTTAGATGGCGCTTTGAAAGACATTTCAAGAGGGTTTCACTTTTAATGTTAGAACAAATAAACTTAAAGACAGCTTTAGGCCAGGACAAGAAACAAGAAAGAAAGAAAATGACAAGAAAGCAATGGTCTTTAATGAAAGGAATCTAAAAAGGAAAGAAAAAATCTCAACTAAGACCTCTTTTATATCTCTGTTGTTCTCACACACAGTAAATTGAGACTAAGTCTCCTGCATGCCCCGATTTTTGAACTTAATAAAAATACACAGCAATACCAATAATCTCCAAAACAGTGTCTCAAACGGTAAACTGCAAATAAAACATAACATTTCTCATTAGATATATTGATTTTAAATCTTTTGCACATCAACAATGTCTCATGGGAACATCTGAGACAAAGTTTATAATGAAACTGTGTAAGTGAGCTTTTTTGAGCAAAGAAAGAGCAATCTATGAGCAATGAATTCTTCTAGGATGTATTAATAGCATTTTCCTTGCTAAAAGCATGAAACGCGGCAGGTTATCTCCTGGTGTTGACAGACTGAAGCGGACATCCGCTCGCGTCATGTGTTTGAGATCAGCTCTACCTGAAGATGTGAGGTGATGAGGAACAGGTGTCAAACACATGATAGGAGATGATGAAGACTCCCTGAGCATCGCCACTGTCTCCTGCTGTGAACTAGGGCTGATTAGATGTTGCACGCTTTGCCATTTTGAAGACCTCTAGAATTGATTTTCTACAGCATTGTAATTGATGCATGCTTGACTGTGCTGTTTAGATTACGAAGCTAACGGGGAGGAGGAATCAAATAAATATGAGCTGCTGACACAGAGACATTCTGGCAGAGGTTTGAATGATCAAATGAAGATTTCCCTTTGAGCGCTTCCAAGGGTTTTTATCCTTCCCTAAACATTAATAATGTGATATACTGGATTTGAAACTTCACAGAAACTCATTTTGGCTTGTTTAAGAGAGTATTTTCTCATGATGATTGTTATTGTCCCTATTGTTCCAAACACAAACATCAGAGTTGATTGATTGCTAGAATGATTGTTATTAATGACTACTTATGAATATGTTTGGTTGGGTCATTTTTCATGACATCTTGACTATATTCGGGACTTGGATTACATTTTTTTTCATTTATTTAACATTGTAACTGTTATACAGACGCAGCTGGATGGTTTGTATGAATATTGCAAAGCGATTATATCACTAATGTTGGGTATTTCACTTTAATGGTGTAAACTAAAGAATGTGTTATGCCCTGTAGAAAGCATTGCAATAATGTCTTCTTTCCCTAATTTGCCATAAGCCACACAGTAAAAAACATATGCCACAATGAATCTCTAAAACAAACATTAAACGTTAGATATCCAGCAAAGCTATGCTGTGACTGTGACATCCCATATTACACTTAATTGCAACCAAATGGCTGAGGAAAAGTCTGAAATCCTCCGACCACCTGCTCCCTGCACTGTTTCTATTCAAGCAGAAACAGAGCCAGAAGATTGCTCCCTCGTCCCCGTAAACCAGGACTGCACGTAAACAAGTTATCTCAGTATTATAATAATCTTGCAGGAGCTTGATTAAGACAGGGTCTTGCCTTTTAAACCCCCAGTGCAAATAGAATTGCATTTAGACTCTGAATTAAAGTAGAAGTAGAATTAAAATGCATGAATGTAATTCAAAGAAATGTGTATCTAAATAATAATAATAATTCGTATTATTATTGTAAGACTTATTATTGTTGTTATTGTTATAAAACGATTTAATAAAATGAAATATTATCAAAATAAGACATTTTATATTTTTTAATTATTAAAATACTTTGAATAATAATAATAATATGAACAGCATCACAGCTCTGAAGCATGATTTGCTACA
>QVTF01012065.1:12500-18204 GCA_003573665.1 Oxygymnocypris stewartii | reverse complement strand
TGCATGGGGGTCTCTGCCTAGAATGCAATCAAGCGCTTTCAGAGGAACCTAACAAGTGCATGGCTCCCCGCCGGCACGGTGAATTTTAATGCCCCTCGATTGACTATCGATAGCGCATCAGCTTCGGTTTCCCCGAGCCAAAATCTCAACGGGTCGCGCTGACGGAGCGAAGTGCAAAATTCATTTTTGATGCGGCGTAAAGAGCAAAGGAGGACAATGTGTTTAGGGCGTTTTGCATGTGTGTGTGTGTGTGTGTGTGTGCATGTGTGTGTGTGTTGTTTTCGTCGCCGGCTCCCCGCAGATCCGTGCCTTCTCCTTCTGTACCTTTCAGACTTTGTTGGCACGCTGGCCCGGTGCCCACTGATGTCATGGAAACTGTTGTATTAGTACGAGTGATTCATGTCCGTATGGCCTCCCCCACAAGCGACGGGCTTTTTTTAACCCTTCCCCATGTTTTAAATAATTATCCTTGGTTTGCGTTTCCACACAGCCTCATTGAACTCGAATGGACGTGATGACAAGTCTAATTATGTGGTTTTGAGGTTAGAGAAGGTGTCTGTTTAGACTCTGTACACACTCCCACTCTCGAACGCTTTCGGATCTTATAATATCCCGTGCGTTCGAACCCGCGGAGTGTGTGTGTGTGGCGTTAAAGGGTTTTTGTGTAAGTTTTGGCTTGGAGACATGAAAAGCTCTTTGAGCGCTTCTTTAAAGATGAACTTGGCACGAGAACACAGTGGCACGTCCAACCCCCAAACCTCGACCTTGACCAATCAGGGCTCTCCGGAGTCGCCCGTGTGCCAGCTTCACTTTCATAATTCTATCAGAGACGCCGCAGCACTCCGGCTCGTCTTCCAAAACACACTACCTTGTCTTTTTTCCTCGTCAAACCTCACTGAAACTGTTTTAAGCTGATGAGCTGCTAAATGCATTTTGGCTTTTTCACATCGGAAATGTGCTGCGTGTCAGGAGCTCCGCTGGAATCAGGCGTAAACACTACACCGCATCCGAAAAAATAACCCAGTCCGGTTATGCATGTGGCTTTTGTGAGTGTAAAAATAAATCAAGCTTAATAAAAACATAACCCAACATGATGATCCAAATAATATTGTGAAGCTTTCTTCATTCACAAGATTGTAGATTATTTAACATTTGACCTAGACAAAGAAAAACACATTATCTTTGTGTACAGGAACATTTTTCTTTTTAAAACCACTTAGTGTAATTAATTTTTAACACTGAAATTGTAATTTGAAAGTGTAAAATATTTGATGGCCTAATAATTTTTTTCTATCTATTTCTAATTTCTCTCTATATAGCATATACTCTATCAATTTATAATGTGATTTCCCAAAAAAAAAAAAAGATTATTTGGTCAAAAATTGAAATGTCGTCCTGCAGGCCTGAGCTGTGTTTTTTTCTTAACATACAGATATTAATTTAATATCATACACCCCTCGTATATCTGCGACTCCAGGAATATTTAGATTAGCTGTCAGATACTGTTAGTTACTGGAAAAGCAGCCGAGACGATCCGCAGAAAGAAAAGCACAGAAACGCTCACAGATCTCTCTTCTTCTGTCCGTCCTGTTTTTGCACCTGCTCTCAGAGACGTCAGTGCCATATGCGGCTTTATGTTTCTTACAGCTTCTCGCTCAGTAAGGTTATACGAAAAATGTCACTTTGTGTGCATCTGAAACTAGTTTGATTATTAATTAGGTTTCTTCTGTCTTTATGATGTTTTGCTATTAGTCGCTTATGCAAGAATTACATTGCATTATATCCCAGTTATTTAATTATATACATTATCAAAAGCAAAGATTCTCAAATACAGAATTAATTATATTTCTTAATTTCATATTATGCTCTTTTGCACTTTGAGGTTTAATGAATTTTTCCCTCATTTCAATGTAAACAAAAGCATTAATATGTATGCATTTGATCAAATGTGTCGTCAGTGCTGTCAGTCAGGATATTTGGCTATTTCTCGCAGTATTTCTATGCAGTGATGAATAGAATAAAGCCGGTTGTTGTGCGTGCGGCTCGTGGCTTTGGCTGCGTCTCTCACGGTTGTGGTCTCGGCTGGGTTTGGTGGGTTTATGTGCTCTCTGTGGCCGCAGGTTGTGCTGCGGAGGGTCGGAGATGAAGGGCGGGCTCGCTGCAGATCCCCGGGGCGAGAGAAGCGCCCCATGAGCGCAGACCACGCATCAAACAGGATTAAAACCCGAGGAAGCCCTGCCACGCTGGAGCCGTTCCATATTTGTTTTCCGCGTCGGGATGAGGAGAGCACAACATTGTGTAGCTTAATTTTCTCCAAGAAATTGCCTGTCAAGAGACATCATTTCCAAATTATTGTTCATTATAAGCAGCCCTCTGCTGCCTAATAGAGCCGCTGTCTCTTCCTCCGGTTTTCCAAAATACAGATCCGGATGTGTTTTGTTTTGCAGTGCAACCCAAACGAGTGACAGCAACTGTGTGTGTGTTTCAAACCTCTGATGCTGTGTGTGTCTCTTCAGGCTCGATGCCATCTTTCACAACGGAGGATAGTGTCTATGAGATGAGTGTGGGGTTATTTAGGGTTAGTTAAGGAAATACAGGCCTAATGTGTGTCTGGGGTTAAGGGGAATTACTTTTTTTGTTAAGAAATTGTTATTTTTATTCTGCAAGGATGCATTAAATTGATCAAAGGTGACAGTAAGGACATTTATCATGTTTTAACAAATAAATAGAATCTATTTTAAATATCATCAAAATATGAAGCAACTGTTTTCAAATTCATATCAGCACAATTTCTGAAGATCATGTGACACTGAAGAAAAAAATCAGCATTGCATCACAGGAATAAATTACATTTTACTATATTCTTGAATAGAAAACAGTTATTTACATTTTAGTAATATTTCACAATTTTACCGGTTTTATTGGGTTTTTTGTTGAATAAATGCAGCCTTGCTGAGCAGAAATTATTTCTTAAAAAAATAAAAATAATTTGAACCCACCATGGATGATGACCTTTGACCTATATGTTATTATGTTTTTTATTTATGACTACACAAATGTGTAGGTTAGGTTAGAACATGTGTTCAAGCACCAAACATGCAACTCTCAGATGTGTATATATATTTCATAGATACTATTATTGATTGTTTCCTTTTTATCCATGCAACGATCATAAATTGCAGTAGATTTGTTTATCTTTTTTCAGTTTGTCAAAATGATAAAGTGATGACATGTAACGTTATTGCACATCAGATGAACAGAATCACATGAAATATTGTGATTTGTAAAGAGGAGTTTTTATAATCTCTGTGCTCCGTCTTTATATCTGAAGCTGTGCGTGTTGTGTGATGCTGTGCTTCGTGTACGGAGCAGCTGTCTGATGTTCATGTACTGTCGATCGCATGACGCTTTTATGATGAACTGTTTCAGGAGGTTAAGCACATTTATTATCCCGTCTCTCTTTGTGTCTCCCCCTCCTTTAAAACTCTGGCACGGATGAATGTGGCTGCGTGTGTGAGGAAGACGATTATGAGCGGCACCTTTTGCTCTGCTGATAACGGACGTTTCTGTGTTAATTCTACCTGCTTGATCTCAGTTTGGCAGCGAGACGGTCTCAATCGTGGGGCTTTGTGTTGTAATGATCACTTGTAAATGCAAATCGATGTTTTTTTGCGGTTTAAGCTAAAGATGTGCAGCTCTGTGTTTTTACGCCGAGCCAAACTCGTGCGGATGGATGTGATAGATCGAAGGTAATCTTCATTTTGTCAACGCGATTTATTAGCGCAATGCCCAAACAAGCAAAATAGCTTGTGTTTGTGCTTCTCAGCAGTTTTTATTTGGCATAACATGTACTAACGACAGCGATGATACGCAGCTGGTCCAGAGAAACTCTGAATATAATCCATAATCTGCCTGCGTCCATGAGTCAGAGTGGGTTTGTCTTTGACTAGCTGATGATTATGAGCCAGTTATTATCCATAACAAAAGCACTTATTCACGGGGCGCGTGTAATGAAGGGCTGTCATGCGTGTGCTGAAAACACCCTCATAGCCTGTCAAAACCACAGAGAAACTTCAGAAATCAGCCCGGGCTAAGAGTCAGAGATCAGAGCAAGATGATATTATTAGTGTTCAAATATCCGAGGATAAACAAAGACACGAGCTAAAGAGGGAACACGAGAAACCGGCGGCAGGAGAGACTGAACAACAATTCAAACTAATGGGTTTCAAGTCTTAAAATGGGAGTTTTATCAAATTTAAGGCCATAAAAAGTCTTAATGATCAATGTGTAAGAGGTCCTAAATTGGGGGACGGAAGTACAAGGATTGTGATATGACCTTATGTGATTATTAAACATAAAAAAATGCTGTGATTTAATTAAATAAATATGATCGCTGCACATTTCATAGAAAAACATCCAATATCAGTCAACCTCTCATACACGTGTTGATATATTTGTGCAAAAAACTATTTCAAAACATGTATTTATAGTTACGCTGTTGATTTTGATTTCATATTAGTGGAAAGAAAATGTCCTAAGTACATGAGTGTTTATTTTATTACACTTTATATTTTTGCATCAGATTTCAATTTCAACACATATCAGCTCTTCAGCAGAACTTACATAAACCAAAACTTATTTTATTATATATTCTGAAGACTTTTTTCTGAGAGATTTGTTCAGAAATCATTCGCACTGATTTATATAACATTTTATACATAAAAACATGGTGAAAATATCGTTTTTCTGTTTGTCGATTATATATATTATTTATTTAAGCAGTAATAAAAAAGAGAAATCCAAAATCCCAAAATGTTAACAATATTTTTTCATCTGGCTTCATCCAGTATTCATATTTATTTTCCGGAAATTTGTGCATATTTAATTAGACGATGCCTCATTTTCATATTTAAACATACCATTTCAGAAATGTTGTAATGCAAAATAAATGATCGTTATTTACTGTGATTAATCTACATCAGGAAGTGTCTATTAGTGAACCGTATTCATCTATGATTTCTTGTCTTACGTATTGATTAAGTATGGATTTGTTCTATAAGGACGTATGGTGTTAATATGATTTGTGCAGGTCTTAAATCTGATGTATTGGAACAAGCTAGAGAACAAACTGATGTAAAAGCAAACAAAAGAAAGCTAGCGAGAGCCGTACGCATGCAGCATCTGTGCTCAATGTGTGTGTTTTTCCATCTGTGGCGTTCCTGTCCTATTCCAGCTCTCTTCCGGATTTCATTCCCACCTCCAGATCCACGGTCCTTTGGATTAGTGTCTGAGTCCAGCAACACGTCAGGATCTCGGAGACAGTTAAACACTCTAAGAACAAGACGACGGACAGATCTCGCTGAATGTGATATTTGTCCGTGTATGGAATGTGTTTTGGATATTTGGCATCTGTGTGCAGTCATATGTACAGTATTGAAATGAGCGCAGTGATGTGTTCTGCGTGGTGATTCAGATCAATGCAGTGTTTAGACGCAGGTCATGCATGGGTGCAGCATTTTAGATACCTTGGAATTACATTGGATGATCATCTCAGTTTTAATCAGCATATCTTAGGTATGTATAAAGCCTGTCAACAGAGACGTACAGTTCTCCGTAAACTCCTTCTTCTCCCGTAAAGGAGTATTATTGAGCCAGTTCTTATGTATGGTGCCATTTGTTTTTTTCATATGCTTACAGTGGTTAA
>QVTF01012065.1:0-2500 GCA_003573665.1 Oxygymnocypris stewartii | reverse complement strand
TGCCGTCTCTTTGCATCCAATTCCTCTTCCTGTGCTAAAGCTCCGCTAGGTGATGAGAGCAAGAAATCAGTGTGAGGACTCTCTCACATACACACACACACATGCTGCCGGTTATTTTGAGACTGCGCTAACATCACCTTCACTTTAATGGGTTTACAAATATTCATTTATCCCGGCATTTACCTATTCATTGCATTTGAGTGCGCAGATAAAAGGCTGTGGATGTCTGAGGACGAGTGTGTGATGGAGGCGAGATGCAGACAGGATGAGGAGAGGCGTAGATTTCCTCTCTCCTTCCTCCGTTTGCGAGGTGTTTGTCTCCGAGTGTGAAGCGCTCGTCTTTTGACTGCGGGATCGCACACAGGCGGTGTGTGTGTCCTGAGCACAGAGGATTGTGGCATAGGCCACATCATTGATAATTTGAGGGAAAGTGCTGGATGGTTCTGTCTTCAGGTGTGTGAAGAGTTGTGTGTTGTTGCTCAGAAGTGTCTCTTTCAGAGCTCTGGAGATTTTTTAATTCTAGCATACTGCATGTTATATACTATTTAAAAGATGATATAGTGTATGACAATACTCTTTTCAAGAAGTATTGTTACACTGATGTCACCGGACCTCACTGCATAGCATTTTAATCAATAATAATATATTACATTATACAATTATTATGTACACAAATGACACACACACACACACACACATATATATATATATATATACACATACATACAGTATCTCACATAAGTGAGTACACCCCTCATAATTATTTTAAATATTTTATTATATATTTCCATATGACAACACTGAAGAAATGACACTTTGCTACAATGTAAAGTAGTGAGTGTACAGCTTGTATAACAGTGTAAATGTGTTGTCCCCTCAAAATAACTCAACACACAGCCATTAATGTCTAAACCGCTGGCCACAAAAGTGAGTACACCCCTAAGTGAAAATGTCCAAATTGGGCCCAAAGTGTCAATATTTTATGTGGCCACCATTATTTTCCAGCACTGTCTTAACCCTCTTGGGCATGGAGTTCACCAGAGCTTCAAATGTTGCCATGATGACATCACGGATCAGGTGGATGTTAGAGACCTTGCGCTCCTCCATCTTCCATTTGAGGATGCCCCACATATCACCTTTACCCTCAGCTTCTTTAGCAAGGCAGTGGTCGTCTTGGAGGTGTGTTTGGGGTCGTTACCATGTTGAAATACTGCCCTGCGGCCCAGTCTCCGAAGGGAGGGGATCCTGCTCTGCTTCAGTATGTCACAGTACATGTTGGCATTCATGGTTTCCTCAATGAACTGTAGCTCCCCAGTGCCGGCAGCACTCATGCAGCCCCAGACCATGACACTCACACCACCATGCTTGACTGTAGGCAAGACACACTTGTCTTTGTACTCCTCACCTGGTTGCTGCCACACACGCTTGACACCATCTGAACCAAATAATTTTATCTTGGTCTCATCCGAGCGAAGGACATGGTTCCAGTAATCCACGTCCTTAGTCTGCTTGTCTCCAGCAAACTGTTTGCAGGCTTTCTTGTGCATCATCTTTAGAAGAGGCTTCCTTCTGGGAAGACCAATTTAATGCAGTGTGCGGCGTATGGTTTGAGCACTGACAGACTGACCCACCCCCCACCCCTTCAACCTATGCAGCACTCATACGTCTATTTCCCAAACACAACCTCTGGATATGACGCTGAGCACGTGCACTCAACTTCTTTGGTCGAGCATGGCGAGGCCTGTTCTGAGTGGAACCGGTCCTGTTAAACCGCTGTATGGTCTTGGCCTCCGTGCTGCAGCTCAGTTTCAGGGTCTTGGCAATCTTCTTGTAGCCTACGCCATCTTTATGTAGAGCAACAATACTTTTTTCCAGATCCTCAGAGAGTTCTTTGCCATGAGGTGCCATGTTGAACTTCCAGTGACCAGTATGAGAGAGTGAGAGCGATAACACCAAATTTAACACACCTGCTCCCCATACACACCTGAGACCTTGTAACACTAACGAGTCACATGACACCGGAGAGAAAATGGCTAATTGGGCCCAATTTGGATATTTTCACTTGGGGCCAGCGGTTTAGACATTAATGGCTGCGTGTAGAGTTATTTTGAGGGGACAGCACATATACACTGTTATACAAGCTGTACACTCACTACTTTACATTGTAGCAAAGAGTCATTTCTTCAGTGTTTCACATGAAAAGATATAATTAAATATTTACAAAAATGTGAGGGGTGTACTCACTTCTGTGAGATACTTTATATTAGTGCTGTCAAACGATTAATAGTGATTAATCGCATCCAAAATAAGTAATTTTTTTACATAATATATGTGTGCATACTGTGTATTTTAATTTTGTATATATAGATACACTCACATATAGTTTAGAAATGTTTACATGGATATACATTTATATATTTATTTTTATATATATTATATTATATATAAATATATTTAATATATAAACATAACATATTTTTCTTAAATATATGCATGCATG
>QVTF01012064.1:10000-15000 GCA_003573665.1 Oxygymnocypris stewartii | reverse complement strand
AGAGACAAACACAGAGTCCAGGAGGAGCGTTTACTCACCTACATGAGTCTCAGCCGCGCAGTGGAACACTACATCAATCTTCTGCGCCGCAAAGAGACGCTTTATGAAATATGTATCGCAGACGTCGCCCTGCGAGGAGAACAGAGTCAGATCGACACAACTGGAGCGATGACTAGATCAGCAGCAGAGGTGGACCGGTACAAGTACATTTACTTGATTAGTGTCATTTTTGAGTATCTGTTCTGTTAATTATATGAAAGTTGAATAATCGTTCATTGATGTATGGTTTGGATAATATTTGAAAATCTGAATCTGAGGGTGCAAAAAATTCTGAATATTGAGAAAATCACCTTTAAAGTTGTTCTTAGCAATGCATATTACTAATCAATAATTAAGTTTAAGGTCAGAAATTTACTAAATATATTCATGGAACATGATTTTAATATCCGAATGATTTTTGGCATAAAAGCAAAGACTCATACAATGTATTGTGTCTATTTCTGCTGCGTATGACGGTTTTTGTGCTGCAGGGTCACATATATCTGTCTTTACAGCGTTCTCTTGTAATGGCGTATTGTTTGACCAGCACTCGCTGTACTTGGACTGCAGTAACGGAGCAGTGCACTCGGTCGGTCCACCTCCGTACCGGGATGAAGGTGTACGAGCTGCTGTCCTCCACCGAGCACAGGTTCTTCAGACTGGAGCAGTACTGCAGCTGAAACACAGCAACAGAGACGTGTGACGCTTCACTGAATCAGAAAACACCGACTCAATGCTGTTCAGAGACTCACATTATCTGGCGGAAAGGGGCTGTTAAAAACGCATTTGTCTTTGAATCATTCATTCAAGAGATTCATTCAAAAACACTGATTCATCCAGTAATAAACGAGTCAATCTTGAGTGATCATTGAATCATTCATTCAACAGATTCATTCAAAAACACTGATTCATCCAGTAATGAAACGAGTCAATCTTGAGTGAGTCATTGAATCATTCATTCAACAGATTCATTCATAAACACTGATTCATTTAATAATGGGCAGTCGTTGGCCTAATGGATAGAGCGTTGGACTTGAAACCCGAGGTAATCCAAGCTTGTGGGTTCGAATCCCGGCTCCGACAGGAAGTCCACGACTGCTCCCCGGGCGCTGCACAGTTGGCTGCCCACTGCTCCAAGTGTGTACACTTGGATGGGTTAAATGCAGAGAACACATTTCACTGCTCATTATACTCTGTATAATTGTGTATGTGACAAATAAAGCTCATCCGAGCTTAATTTGTTGTTAATTTGTTGTTAATGAAACGAGTCAATCTTGAGTGAGTCATTGAATCATTCATTCAACAGATTCATTCAAAAACACTGATTCGTCCAGTAATGAAACGAGTCAATCTTGAGTGAGTCATTGAATCATTCATTCAACAGATCATTCATAAACACTGATTCATTTAATAATGAAACGAGTCAATCTTGAGTGAGTCATTGAATCATTCATTCAACAGATTCATTCAAAAACACTGATTCATCCAGTAATGAAACGAGTCAATCTTGAGTGAGTCATTGAATCATTCATACAACAGATTCATTCAAAAACACTGATTCATCCAGTAATAAAACGAGTCAATCTTGAGTGAGTCATTGAATCATTCATTCAACAGATTCATTCAAAAACACTGATTCATTCAGTAATGAAACGAGTCAATCTTCAGTGAGTCATTGAATCATTCATTCAAGAGATTCATCCAGTAATGAAACGAGTGAATCTTCAGTGAGTCATTGACTCAACGCTGTTCAGAGACTCACATTATCAACGTTGATGATCCTCCAGCGCGGGAACCTGACGGCCAGAGCGCTGATCAGATGAGATCCGCTGAGAACACAAATATAACCTCGTTATACAGCACATGCAAACACATATTTGGTTAATTATAGTATGAACGTCGTTGTACATACACTAGCGGTTTAAACATTATAGTTTTAAAGTCTTATGCTCATCGAGCCTGCATTTATTTGATCCGAAGCACAGCAAACGCTGTAAAATTATGAAATATTATTATAATATAAAACAGCTGTTTTCTATGTGAATACGTGTTTAAATATACAAACAACAAACAAATTAAGCTCGGATGAGCTTTATTTGTCACATACACAATTATACAGAGTATAATGAGGAGTGAAATGTGTTCTCTGCATTTAACCCATCCAAGTGCACACACCTGGAGCAGTGGGCAGCCGACTGTGCAGCGCCCGGGGAGCAGTCGTGGACTTCCTGTCGGAGCCGGGATTCGAACCCACAACCTTGGGTTACCTCGGGTTCCAAGTCCAACGCTCTATCCATTAGACCAACGACTGCCCATATAATGTATTTCTGTGTATATTCAGCATCATTACTGCAGTCTTTAGTGTCATATGATCTTCAGAAATCATAATAATATACTGCTCAAGAAATATGATTATTATTATTATCATCATAAATATTTAAAACAGTTTTTTTTAGGATTCATAGATTAATAGAAAAATCAAAAGATCAGCGTTTATCTGAAATAAAAAGTTTTTGTAATTATACATAATATTACAAAAAATTCAGAGTCAGTAGAATTACAGAAATTAATACTTGTATTTAGCGTTAAATTGATCAAAAGTGATGATAAAGATATTTATAACATTACAAAAGATTTATATTTCTGATAAATTATGTTTTTGTTTACTTTCTATTCATTAAAGAAACCTGAACAAAAATAATCGGCTGTTTTCAACATAATAATAATAATGTTTCTTGTGCAGCATATTATTATGATTTATGAAGGTCATGTGACACTGAAGACCGGAGTAAAGATGCTGAAAATTATCAATAAAAATACACACATATTTACACAGAAAACAGCTGTTTTAAATATTGAATATTTCATAATTGTAATGCTTTGCTGTATTTTGAAAAATAAATGCAGTTTTGATGAGCAGAAGACACGTCTTTTAAAAAACGTTACTTTTTATGAAAAGTAACGCGTTACATTACTTTTGTGTAACTTTGTATCGTTGTGCAGGTCATGCTTGTTTGTTTTTAATACTAAAAAGTTATATTTTGGGAAAATGTAACACCAGAAGTGAAATGAACGAATTAAAGTAAATCCTTTAGCCAGAATACGAGTCATAACAGTGTTATTATTCTGTTTAATAACACAATATTTGTAACACTAGTAGACAAGTGCGCGAGTGTGTGTATTGGGACGAAGCCAAAACACTACATCAGACTTTATCAATGTTTTTCACTATAAATAACCCTTGATTTGATACCATGTTGTCTAAAGCAGTGACAGATTCAGTCATGTAAAGGGTTTATGTATTAAATCTCACATGAATCCCGCTCCTCCGGTCACCAGCACAGTGCGACACTCTCCACAGCTCATCTTCATCTGGAAATCCATCTTTAATCCACACTTATTTATTTGACTGCAAGAAGAACTTACATGATGCTTCGTAAACACTCCTCACGACAGTTACAGCAGCGGTTTGCGGCAGCGCTGACACGTATGAGCCGACTCTCGCCCCGCCTCCGCCGCGCTCTCATTGGTCGCTAGACTGAAACCGCGTGTTCCGATTGGATGTAGCAGACCTCGATCACAAAGTGGGCGGAAAATGACAGTATTTACAGTATCACGCATTGAATGAAGAGCCTCTGTTGCAATGAAACAATGTTTGTGTGCTTTATCATTCTCATTGTGCTTTTGTTTACGTCATGTCCTGCAGCAGGGAAAACAGTTTCTGGGGTTTTCAAGAGCAACACGGCGAGAGAAAATAATGGGCAGTACATAACAAGATTTCTGTATCATGGTGAGTGATGTTAAACTGCATTGACAGCATCATGCATTTGAGTTGTTCACATGCATGCATGCAGTAATATTGCTGATGTTGTGACTGATCATATAGGTGATGGTCATGATGATGATCATATAGGTGATGGTCATGATGATGATCATATAGGTGATGGTCATGATGATGATCATATAGGTGATGGTCATGATGATGATCATATAGGTGATGGTCATGATGATGATCATATAGGTGATGGTCATGATGATGATCATATAGGTGATGGTCATGGCTTACTGTACGTGTGCATGATGATATCTGCTAGGTGAGAATGGTCTGGTGGTGTATCGTGTGCACAGTGTGCTGCTGGCCGTGCAGAAGGAGGCCAGACTGCTGCTGTTTCAGGGCTCGGAGGACTTTGACAATCTGAGCTGTCTGGAGAGACTCACATCGGCTCACGTGTCCAGTAAGACTCCTTCACGTCTCACAACGCTTTAACAGGTTATCTTCATTTCTAGGTGTGAACTTTGACCCCAGACCATCACAGGGCTGGGAATAGAAAATCAATTCTGATTCCAGTTAAGGTCAAGAATCGGATACTTGTGTAAAATTAAGGTTATAAAACAGATAGTTAGTGATCGACCGATATTGATTTTTTTTTTGACTCAAACTGTGTGTGTCCACTGCTCCAAGTGCGTGTGTGTGTGTTCACTACTGTGTGTGTGTGTGTGTGTGTGTTCACTAGTGTGTGTGTGTGTGTTCACTAGTGTGTGTGTGTGTGTGTGTGTTCACCACTGTATGTGTGTGTGTTCACTACTGTGTGTGTGTGTGTGTGTTTACTACTGTGGTGTGTGTGTGTGTGTTCACTATGTGTGTGTGTTGTGTGTGTTCACTAGTGTGTGTGTGTGTGTGTTCACTAGTGTGTGTGTTGTTCACTACTGTGTGTGTGTGTTACTACTGTGTGTGTGTGTGTCACTACTGTGTGTGTGTGTGTGTGTGTGTTCACTACTGTGTGTGTCTACTGCTCCAAGTGCGTGTGTTGTGTTCACTACTGTGTGTGTGTGTTCACTACTGTGTGTGTGTGTGTTCACTACTGTGTGTGTGTGTGTGTGTGTGTGTTCACTACTGTGTGTGTGTATTTGGATGGGTCAAATACAGAGAACACAATTTACTGCTAAAAAACACTTTATGA
>QVTF01012064.1:0-5000 GCA_003573665.1 Oxygymnocypris stewartii | reverse complement strand
TTGAACACAGATATTGTGACAAAATACTGTAGAAGTCAATGGGTACCGTCAACTCTTTGGTTGCACACATTCTTCGATATATCTTATGCTGTGTTCAACAGAAGACACAAACCGGTTTGGAGCAGCATGAGGGTGAATTGTCATTTTTAGGGGAACTATGACTTTAAAAAAATATGCAATTAACTTTTCCATTAAGTGCTGATATGTAAATTGATTTCCAGGGGCATATAAACACTTTCAGTCTCTGAAAGAGTCTCTTTCATTTATATTTTTACATTTTTCAAGTGCAATTAGAATAATATTTTATAAGTATGTAATTATATTAATGCAATTAGAATAATTAGACATTATTGGGCTGTTACCAATCAAATCAAATCTGACAAATTCCATCTTTGCATTGCAGAAGCAGCATTATGTGTATTACACACTCCATAAATAATGAGATTAATGTTTTTAAATACATTAATGTGTCCCTGGAGCACAAAACCAGTCATAAGTGTCAATTTTATGAAATTGAGATGTATGCATCATCTGAAAGTTGAATAAATGATATTTCCATTGATGTATGATTTGGACAATATTTGTAAATCTGGAATCTGAGGGTGCAAAGAAAATCTAAATATTGAGAAAATCAAAATCTTTAAAGTTGTTCTTAGCAATCATATTATTAATCAATAATTAAGTTTATGGTACCAAATGTACAAAATATCTTCATGGAACATGATTTTAATATCCTAATGATTTTTGTCATAAAAAAAAATTGATAATTTTGTCTATTTCTACAAATATAGCTGTGCTGATTATGACTGTGCTCCAGGGTCACATATATAGAATATAGAAGTATGAAATGTTGGGGAAAAAATGAAATCATAATTAATTTTGACCAGTAGATGGCATCAAGTCACTGTCATATTAATGTGTTCAAACGTCTGATTCGTTCAGAACTGAATCAAGTGACTCTTTATGAACGACTCACTGAATCATTTGTTGAATCATTGCGTGTTGATCGGAGACTCAAACGTTCTGCTGTGACTCAGGAGCAAAAACAGTCAATATTCTGTCTAAAATGTCACTTAATATTTAAGTCTGCTTCCCATGAACACTGTGTGTCGTTTCAGGGCTGTTTTCTGTGGTTCTTGTGTCATCCGGTGCTGGTCCTGTTCTCTGGGATTCTCAACGAACACCAGAAAGAAAAGGTAAGAGAGAAACAAACCTCCATTAAAGGGGTCATGAACTGCATTTGTTGTATTTTGTACTATACTCTATTGTACAGGCTATTTTCTGTGCTGTTTTTGACCCCCTCGTCACAAGGCTCTGTTTGAATGGGCGTGGACTCGGAAGTAAACGCCCCCTGCTGTGATTGGCTAACAGTTGTGAATGATTGACAGACTATATTCCTCATAGATGGACGCTGCTGTGATTTA
This sequence comes from Oxygymnocypris stewartii, assembly GCA_003573665.1. Taxonomy (NCBI): domain Eukaryota; kingdom Metazoa; phylum Chordata; class Actinopteri; order Cypriniformes; family Cyprinidae; genus Oxygymnocypris; species Oxygymnocypris stewartii. The sequence continues at coordinate 3,576 of QVTF01012064.1, read as the reverse complement.
GGTCAAAAATGCATAAATAACTCAATACATATCAAATGATCTGTAAGAAGAGATGAAGCAATAGTGATCACGTAATGAAAACAGTTACTCACACTTGTGTTGTGACATTACTGTCGGATCTAATATGCGTCTAAAACAGGGAGGAATGTTGAATCGGGGGTGGGGCTAAACGGGGAGGAATGTTGAATCGGTGGGTGGGGCTAAACGGGGAGGAATGTTGAATCGGTGGGTGGGGCTAAACGGGGAGGAATGTTGAATCGGTGGGTGGGGCTAAACGGGGAGGAATGTTGAATCGGTGGGTGGGGCTAACGGGGAGGAATGTAGAATCGGTGGGGGGCTAAGCGGGGAGGAATGTTGAATCGGTGGGTGGGGCTAAACGGGGAGGAATGTTGAATCGGTGGGTGGGGCTAAGCGGGGAGGAATGTTGAATCGGTGGGTGGGGCTAAACGGGGAGGAATGTTGAATCGGTGGGTGGGGCTAAACGGGGAGGAATGTGAATCGGTGGACGGAGCTAAATAGACAAATCAAATCAAATCAAATCATTTTATTGTCATCACCACAGCACAAGTGCCTTGGTGAGTGAAATTCTTATGAGCGTGCTCCAGACAGTGCAGAAAAACAACAGACAATTTACCTATGGACAGACAGTGCAAAAAAAAACAGACAATTTACATATGGACAGACAGTGCAAAAAAAAAAAAACAGCAAACAAACAGCAAACAATTTACATATGGACAGACAGTGCAAAAAAACAACAAACAATTTACATATGGACAGACAGTGCAAAAAAAACAACAAACAATTTACATATGGACAGACAGTGCAAAAAAACAGCAAACAATTTACATATGGACAGACAGTGCAAAAAAACTGCACTGGAGCATTTACAGTGCTCCAGACAGTGCAAAAAAAAAAAAAAAAAAAAAAAAAATTAAATAAAATAAAAACAACAGCAATTTACATATGGACAGACAGTGCAAAAAAAAACAGCAATTTACATATGGACAGTACATATTTACAGACTGTACAGAAGACAATGTGCAAAATACACATACATATACTCAGTACGCTTAGTGTACTATAAAGACATACTCAATTTTCAACGACACATTATACACCGTATGGGCACATCTACATTATGTACAGTATCTATACATAATGTGGTCTATACATAGTAATAATGTGAGGTGCAACAGATTATAAATTAACAGCAGATTGGTTGAGCAGCAGATAGATGTGCAAAGGTGCAACAGATTATTCATATACAGTGTCGTGGATGTGCATCGCATGGTGTCCAGTGATAGCAGATAGGTTGTGATTAGTGCAGTGTGTGCGTGTAGTCCAGTTTGAACGGTGTTAAAGTGCAGTGCATGGCATGTTGTGTGAGTGGGAGTGTGATGTAGGTGAGTTATTTGTGACTGTTCATTAGCCTGATAGCCTGAGGGAAAAAACTGTCCCTCAGTCGGCTAGTGCGGGATCGGATGCTGCGGAAACGTCTCCCTGAGGGCAGCAGAGAGAGCAGTCTGTGGGACGGGTGGCTGGAGTTTCTTTGATAATCCTCCGGGCTTTCCTTGTACACCGCCTGGTGTAGATATCCTGGAGGGAGGGAAGCTCACCTCCAACAATGTGCGGGCAGTTCGCACGACCCTTTGCAGAGCCCTGCGGTTGCCAGCGGTGCTGTTTCCATACCAGGCGGTGATACAGCCGGTCAGGATGCTCTCCACAGTGCAGGTAGAAGGACCTGAGGATTCTGGGGCTCGTTCCAAACTTCCTCACGTCTCAGGAAGAAGAGACGCTGATGTGCCTTCTTCAGCACTGCATCTGTGTGAGCAGACCATGTGAGATCCTCGGTGATGTGAACGCCGAGCAACTTAAAGCTGTTTACCCACTCCACAGGTGTCTTGTCGATGGTGAGGGTGTGTGTTCTCTGCTCTGTCTCCTGTAATCCACCACCAGCTCCTTGGTCTTGTCGATGTTGAGTGAGAGGTGGTTCTCCTGACACCATTTAGTCAGGGTACTCACCTCCTCTCTGTAGGCCGTCTCATCGTTGTCGGTGATCAGGCCTATCACCGTTGTGTCATCAGCAAATTTGACGATGACATTGGAGCTGTGTGTAGCTGTACAGTCGTGTGTGTACAGGGAGTACAGGAGTGGGCTGAGGACGCAACCCTGCGGTGCACCAGTGTTGAGGATCAGGGGAGATGATTGGTTGTTGCCCATTCTGACCACCTGACTTCTGCCTGTCAGGAAGTCCAGGATCCAGCTGCACAGAGATCTGTTCAGTCCTAGAGTCTGGAGCTTCGCAACCAGTGTGGCAGGCACTATAGTGTTAAATGCTGAACTATAATCCACGAACAGCATCCTCACATAGGTGTTCTTATTTTCCAGGTGGGAGAGAGCAGTGTGCAGGGTGAAGGCAATAGCATCGTCTGTGGAACGGTTACTGCGGTATGCAAATTGTAGTGGGTCCAGTGAAGCAGGCAGCACAGAGCAGATGTAGTCTCTGACAAGCTTCTCAAAACACTTGCTGAAGATGGGGGTCAGAGCAACGGGCCTCCAGTCATTCAACCATGTGATTTTGTTTTCTTTGGTATGGGCACAATGATGGATTTTTTGAAGCATGAGGGAACCACAGACAGAGAGAGGGACAGATTGAAAATATCTGTAAAAACCCCGGCTAGCTGGAAAGCGCATGCTTTGAGCACACGGCCTGGTATGCCATCAGGGCCTACGGCTTTACGGATGTTCACCCGTTTGAAGGATCGGTTACATCCGCGACAGAAAGCGTGAGTGGACTGACCTCTTCTGCGGTAGCCGCGGCAGCGCTCTCTGTGTGGGCGGTGTTATCAGCCTCGAACCGAGCATAAAAGGTGTTGAGCTCGTCCGGTAGAGAGGCGGCGATGTTCACAGTAGCTGGGGAGACGGGGAGGAATGTTGAATCGGTGGGCGGGCTAAACGGGGAGGAATGTTGAATCGGTGGGTGGGGCTAAGCGGGGAGGAATGTTGAATCGGTGGATGGGGCTAAACGGGGAGGAATGTTGAATCGGTGGGTGGGGCTAAGCAGGGAGGAATGTTGAATCGGTGGGTAGGGCTAAACGGGGAGGAATGTTGAATCGGTGGGTGGGGCTAAGCGGGGAGGAATGTTGAATCGGTGGGTGGGGCTAAACGGGGAGGAATGTTGAATCTGGGTGGGGCTAACGGGGAGGAATGTTGAATCGGTGGGTGGGGCTAAACGGGGAGGAATGTTGAATCGGTGGGTGGGGCTAAGCGGGGAGGAATGTTGAATCGGTGGGTGGGGCTAAGCGGGGAGGAATGTTGAATCGGTGGGGGCTAAGACGGGGAGGAATGTTGAATCGGTGGGTGGGGCTAAGGGGGAGGAATGTTGAATCGGTGGGTGGGGCTAACGGGAGGAATGTTGAATCGGTGGGTGGGGCTAAACGGGGAGGAATGTTGAATCGGGGTGGGGCTAAGCGGGGAGGAATGTTGAATCGGTGGACGGAGCTAAATAGACGGGGAGGAATGTTGAATCGGTGGGCGGGGGGCTAAACGGGGAGGAATGTTGAATCGGTGGGTGGG
>QVTF01012063.1:0-143986 GCA_003573665.1 Oxygymnocypris stewartii | reverse complement strand
TCTAAAACTCTTCCAGAGCATCTTTAGCTAAACTTCACTCTCGTTTCTTCTAATAACCTGCGGTTTGTTCTTCTTTTGAGTAGTTTTATGTTCTCACTCACACACACTGTCATCACCTACAGTCCCAAATCGACTAGGATCTCTAGTTGATGCTCTCCTCTGTTGTTTAAATGTTCTTAACTACTTGCTGCTTCGCTGCCCTCCTGCTTTATTCCTCCTCCTGTTTCTCTATATTTCTTTTTCATTTCCCATCTGTAGGTGGTTTCTGCCGTTTGTTCTCCAGTGGCTGGCTGAGAATGAGGAAGTGTCGATGGAGTTTATGCATGGAGCCCTTGAGAGGGATAAAAGAGAGGGGGTATGGTTCAGTTCTGTGTGCTGCGCTCTCTTATACATGGCTTCTTCGCTCTTGCTCGAACAGGCTTTAAAACAAGCCTTGTCAAACTAAATTGTTGCTTTCTGTCTGCTAAGAGGTTTTCTTTTAGTTATGTAAAGGGTCAATTTAAATGGTTTTGAGAAATTATTTCTACAATGCATTCATTTCTAAATCAATCATTTATTTATTATAATTTTCAAATGTATTTTATGGATTAAAAATGACTATATATTGTATAAAATACAATATTGTTCAAAATTTGGGGGTTGGTAAATATTTATAAAAAAATATATAATTATTTTTTTTGAAAAAAGTGTATTTATGCTCTCCAAGGATGCATTTATTAATCAAATATATGGTGAAAATACTTATTATCATAATTTAAATAACTGTTTTCTATTTTGATATATTTTAAAATGTGATATGTTTTTATCTGTGATGCTGATTTAATGCTCAAGATTAGTTTTCTGCTTAATATTTTGACGAAACCATGATTAATGTTTTAGTTCAAAAGAACCACATTTACTTAAAACAGAAATCTTTTGTAACATGGTAAATGTTTTATTGTTATTTTGAATGCATCCTTGCTGGATAAAAGTATTAGTTTCATTTTTTTTTAAACAGCTCTTTTGGGCCTTGTCACCGACTTTCAATCATAAAATATGTACAGTAAATGCATCATAAACATATGAGCATTTCATGTTTTTAAAGTATGATAATATAAACAATGAGTGAATTTGAATGTCTATTTTTATTTGTTTTGCACCACACAAACCAGTTTGCCCCACTTTTTCCCCCTGAAAATTAATGCAAGAGCATGCCTAAGATGAAATATGAAATGTGATGCGTGAAGAAAACCTAAAACTTCAAGTTAAATATCACTTTTGAACAATATTTTTTTAGCATAATTCTAATCAGCATGTCATTTTGTCAATTTATGCAAAAATGTGTATTTAATGTATTTAAGATTCATTAAATTTGTGTTGTTCAATGCATATAGTTCTCATGACGTTTGGATGACATTAAGTAGAGATATTAAATAAAAGCAAACAACTGAAGACTAGCTAAAGAAACCTCTCCGACTGAAATCTCTCGTCTTTTCCACAGTTTCCAGCCGACTTCTGAGCATGCTCTGTTCTCCTGTTCGGTCGTGGACATCTTCACTCAGCTCAACCAAAGCTTTGAAATCATTAAGAAACTAGACTGTCCTGATCCTGCAGTGGTTGCTCAGTACAATCGACGATTTGCCAAGGTGAAGATCAATATTCATATACATTCATAAGATGTTTCCAGAGAAAGCACAGACTGACAGAAAGATAGTAGATGGAAAATGGAGAATTTTAAGCTGCTGGCACACAGTGTGTTTGTCTTTAGACCGTCGCCATCTGTTTCTTAGCCTGTGAGTCATATCGAACTTAGACGTCTGACGCAGAGACGTCTTTGTTGAAGCCTACACAGGTTTTGTAGGAGCTGAGATGATTTACATTTCATTAGATTTTAGTAAAGACTGTGACTAATTACTAAATGCAATTATTTGACATGATCGTAATATTTTCTGAAATAATTTTTATCAGTAATCAGCATATTGAGGTCCATTTCAAGAAACAAAACAGCAGCTTAATGCATCTTCAACGAAGTCAATTTGTCAGCCATTCCAGATTTCAGACTACCAGCGCAGTACAAGGTGCAGTTCATTTACTCTTCACACCGTTTGTGTGTAATAGTGTTCTTTCTTTCCCAATCAGACTATCACCAAAGTGCTCCTGCAGTATTGTGCTATTCTAGCCAAGAGTTTCCCCTCGTACTGTGAGAAGGAAAAGACGGTGAGTGTTAACAAACACTATATGTGTACCAACGTTTTTAGACTTATGTGTCTTGTTAACATTGATTAAGAGTCCAAGTAGGTCTAAGTTCTCTCTCTACATGCATATCTTTCTTTCTCCTTGTGCTGTTTGCTCTTTCCTCTCTCTGCTGCAGCCCTGCGTGTTGATGAACAACGTCCAACAGATGCGTGTGATGTTGGAGAAGATGTTTGAGTCTATGGGAGCCAAACAGGTAAACGTGAAGTTACTACAGGCTTTTTCTGCTACAGATGCAGCACTATTACAGAAACCTTTTGTGGTGGTACTATTGTAAAGTGACACTACAAATATCCAGGAAAATATGGTTACCAATGGTACTTTTTGGTTGTGCAGCAAAAATGTGGTGCCTAAGTTACACTATTGTTCAAAAAGTATGGGTTTGTGACCGAGCAGAGCGGAGAGCGTCTTTCTGAAGACTCCGCTCGCTCAATACGCTCAGCGTAATTTGTTAGTTCAAGAATCTGTGGAATAGGTTAAGCTACAGTTTGTCTAAGCTAATGTTTCTAAAAGCAAATTCTAAAATCCCGTGAAGCTTGACAGATGGTTTAATAGACCGCATTGTTACCGCATTTTTACCGCACACAGAAATTGTGCTTTTATTTACGCCACAAAATAATTCTTTGTTAAGTGTATTTCATCTTGTGTGCGTGTTATCATGTGTATTTTGTGAAGTTCTCTGCATTTCATCTGTGCGTGTTTTGAATGTTCTGTTAACTGAATAACTGAAAGTCTGATTTTGTGGAAAAGTATACTTACCAAGGTTTGCCTTGGTAAAAGTTAGTTAAAAGTAACTTAGTTACTCAATAAGTAGCTTAATTATTCAAATTGCTAATTAGGCTACATATTAAAATCCCTATAAACCTTAATAGAAATTAAACTCTTTTTTCCTTTCAATTTGAGTCAAACATAGAATAGTTTAGCCCGTTAGCTTTAAAACAACTGTAATACTTAAACATTTGTATAAAAAGATGTTACCTTCTTTCGGTTAACAAATAAATACTCTGCAAAATATCAGAATAACAAAAAAGCTTAAAAGTTAAACAATACATTTCAGTTTGGCGAGATGTTCAGGAAAAGCCCAGCTAGTAAAATCTGTACAGGTTTATGTCAAAATAACACGTTAATTAATGTAGGTAAGAATACATGACAGAAATGATCTTCTCTGAATAAAGCCGCGTCAGATCGCGCTGGTCTTAGGAGGTCAATTACTCATAGTAGGTCTTCTTTCAATAATGATGAAAATTAGATGAATCGTGATTTAATTTTTTATTTTTATAATCAGATAATATTCGTTTTCGATTTGAATTCGTTCATTTAAAAGTAGACACTTCAAGCTTTTTAGATGTTGTTGATTTTATTCTTCTGTATCTGAGTATTCAAGGTTTCTCTGTGAATCAGGGAAATCTGAAAGTGAACAAGCCGGCGCGCGGAGGGTTAAAGCCGCTGCATTCAATTTTATCTTTAGACGGTAAATTTAGATTTCAAATTCAATATTGATTTTAGAACGGTTTAAATTATTTACTGTATGTAACTGAGGTACTTTAAGTAACTGTAATTAAATTACCTAAAAATGAACAGTAATCCCTTACTTTACTTTTTCAGTGGATAAGTAATTTAATTACAGTAACATGTTACTAGCGCGTTACACCCAACACTGCTTTGGGGGCATCCAATATGTAAGTGGCTTTTCTCTCTAAACCATGAGTCCCATTGAATTGCATTATATGACTGACAGACTGCAACGGTTTTGAGTTAAAAATCTTCGTTTGTGTTCTACTCAAGAAACAAAGTCAGTTTTCGGGAATAAAAGTAAAAACATTCCTACAGACCTTTAACATTTGAATGGTAGTGTACCTCATTTAGCCTAAATCTCAAATAGCATCACGTTACCTCAGGATGCAGTTACCCTGAATGTGTGTGTAATGTTTGTGCTGCTCCGAGTATGGAGTTGTTTGCTTGTGTAACTGGAGAAACTGAAGTGTATGGTTTTGGTTTGATTACACTGGGCTTGCTGGCATTTTGTGCATGATATACTTCTGGTGAGCAATGAACTGAATTTATTATCTGTCACGAGTTCGTCCAAATGTTCCACATCTTTTTGGAAATACTGGTGAATCATCTACCTGCAAGACACGAAAATGCCATTTCTATTTTTTTTATGTCAGTTTGTTTCTCAGAGTTTTTGTGTGCATGTTTCTCTGTAGATATGTGTGTGAGTGGTGAATGTTTATAGTAGCTGAGCTAACCATGCATATTTATTTGTATTTTTTTGTGTATAGTATACTGTTGAGGAAGAGCGGGTAGGTGAAGCAATGTATTTTTGAGATGGACCATCCCTATAAACCCTCTGTGTGTGGTTTGTGTGCTTTAGTAGGTGTTGTGTTTAGACCCATTTTATTAGGTTGCAGTGCCCTTTTTGCACCACCTTATGCCACCCAAATGATCCAGCCCTCGTAGTGTTGTTCTCTTAGTATAAAATCCTTAATTCACTTAAACGCTGATCTCTATTTTCACTCCCAGTTGGAGAATGAGGAGGAGCCAGAGGACGACGAGGGAGAGGTGTGTTGAGTGTTTATTAATAGGGTCCAAAATTAACTGCTACCTGCCAATCATAAGTGAATTGAGAATTAAAATTGTGAAAATTACAGTCCATCTTATTATTATGTGCTCTCATTTAGTGCTTGGCCACATTTAATATTTTGGTCCTCTAAACTATCATTTAAATATCTTCCAGTTAGACAAAGATGTGTGTATGCAAATGCAAATGTGGTCTTGTTTATGAGTGTATGTGTTCAAAGTTAGGGTCAAAAACACAAAAATCTGTTTCTTTTGGTCTCCCTCTGCTCAGGCCATCACTGATGATGAAGGCAATGAGGTCTGTACACTCAACACTGCGGTACAGCTGTGTGCGTGTGTGTGTGTGTGTGCGTGTGCGTGTGTGTGCGTGTGTGTGTGCGTGTGTGTGCGTGTGTGTGTGTGTGTGCGTGTGCGTGCGCGCGTGTGTGCGTGCGTGCGTGCGTGTTTTGCAAGATTTTGTGTAAATCAACTAGGCAGTGAAATTCTTCTGCTACTACCTAGCACCTTCTTTCTTTTGTGTTCTTTGTTTTCACTATTACTCATCTTATGCTTTATTTCTCATTGCCAGTCGGATGAATCAGATGCTAAGGTGAGAAGCAGGCATACGTCTCACCTGATGGGCTTCTTTATGAAGCTGTTTATCAAACATATAAAACATTATAAATGGCTTTTCACACTGACAGACAAAGCGAGCGGATGCAATGCAGTAATTAGCATACAGTTTACGCCTACTGCAAGTCACTGACAGTACAGCGACTTCTTAGCACTGAGACTTTCAGCAGAGCACATAGTTGCACTGCAGCTAAAAGGTTTGGGGTCGTTTAGGTTTTTTAATGTTTTAATATATTTTGTTATGTAATTTATTCATTTAAAGGCAGAGCTAAATTGTGAGCAGCCATTACTCCAGCTTTTAGTGTCACATGATCCTTAAGAAATCATTCTGATATGCTGATTTGGTGCTCAAAAATATTGTTATTGTATTCAGTGTTAAGAACAATTAATATTTTTCTGGAAACTGTAATACATTTTCTTCAGGACTCTTTAATAAATAGAAATGTCCAAACAGCCTAGTTTATAAAATGAAGGGGATTTTTGATACATTTACATACAAGATTAAGATCTTACTGAGCTCAAACGTTTAACAGTAGTGTAAATGAAGCTGCTTTTTGATTTGTTTGTTTATTTATGTTATTGTTTTAATTGTTCATTTATTATTTTTGTCTGTCGTATGTATCTACGTCTTTCCCATCAGTCTGGCATTTCGGATTCAGAAGGATCGGAGGTATGTTAAGAGATCATAGTCAGTGCTTTTTAAACATGGATTAAAATCAAAAGCTCGGCTGATATACAGTACAGTCATCTGTCTGCTTTTCATTTATTCATTCATGTTTGGCTTTTGTGAAACATAATTAGAGATTGTGACAGACTAAAGAAAATACAGGGTTTGAAACAGAATGGATGGTTTTGGATGAACTGTCTCTTTAAGACTTAAGGTTAGTTATTACAATAGAGCAGATGAGTCTTTAGATTGCAGTCACACACATTAAAGCCTAATGGACCCATTAATTGCGACCAGATAATTTAATGTAGCGCTTAAGCTTTTAAAAAGAATCAAAAGCTTTCACTACTACAGCTAGGATTTGTGCCTTAATTGATTCTTGCATCCAACCAAGCGCAGTGAATCTGAATAAGAGCATGAGAGAGGAGTGAAATATAGGTTCTCTGTATTCATATAGTAAAGAGTTAGTCTTAAATGCAAGTTAAATCCATGCAAATGTGATATTTTTAACTGGAGGTGAGTGAATACTTGGTGTGATGTGTCCTGTGGAGTTTGTGTTTTAGACTCCAGCTGTGATGTTAATGAGTTAACATCAGCATCATTACATAATACAAGCTAATTAAAACACAGCTCCACTTCGTGAGTGAACTGCAGAGTTACACCATGAAAGATCTGGAAAGTCTATTGAAAACAAATGACCCTTAAAATCATAATGTGAAATCATACACCAAACAATTAATGCACTTTTTGTGAGCCCTCAGAGCGTCCAAGATGTAGATGAGTGTGTTTCTTATTGACAGATTTAGAGATATGTATCATCACATGACTTATTCACCATTGGATCCTCTGCAGTGAATGGGTGCCGTCAGAATGAGAGTCCAAACTGCTTATAAAAACACAATAATCCACACGAGTCTATTAATTAAAGTCTTGTGAAGTGAAAAGCTGTGTGCTTGTGAGAAACAAATCCATCATTGAGGCATTATACGAATCCATAACATTTCCTCCAGTTATCATGAATCAGTTATCCTTTTATCAGCTGTTTGGAGATTCGTTCTGACGGCACCCATTTACTGCAGAGGATCTATCGGTGAGCAAGTGGAGTAATGTGATTTTAGCAGGTTGGTATTTTAAATTGGTGGCACACTGGACTTTAATTGGAGAATGTATGATTTTTATTTTTATTTGTAGATTGACAACAAAGAAAAGGAGAATAAGGTTGGTTTTGTAAAGATAAGTCAACCCAGTTGTGTATTGTGTGTATTGTGTGTTGTGAAACCCTGTTGGTTGTAATTCTTTCAGTAGTTTGTATCGTGCTCCTGTGATTGTTGTTTAGGTCTTGTTCCAACGTTTTTTGATCATGGGCTGTTTTTTATTCCCATAGTTTCCTGTCCTCCCTTCAGTATTGTATAAAAAGTGGTCAAATAAGAGTTAACTAAAGATTCGTTTTGGGACGTGTTGCTAGTCAGAAGAACTGAATTAGACCAGCAGCAGTTTTAGGCTCAGCAGGCACTCTTCTAGCGACTGCACCTAAAGTGCGAGTGCTTTGCTTTGTGTTATTGTGTCCAGGCACTTTTAAAGCCAGACATGTACAGACATTTTTTTAATTAATTCTGCATTTTAAAAATGACGCTGTGAAGCGATGACAAATATTCTGCTGTCCTTGAGTTCGTAGTAATGTTCTTTAGCAGTGAACTTTTGACTGACACACTAGTGTGTGTGTGTGTGAGGAGAAAGAAAATACTGTAAATGCATAGATAGAAGCATCACATTTAATACCCAGAGCAGTACTGTTTGATTCAAAAATAATAATAATTCTTACAAGCGACTAATGCTATAATGTTTATATGTTATAAAGAACATAAACTACTATTCAAAAGACCGGAGTTGGTTTATATTTTTAAACTTCTATTCATCAAAGAATCATGGACATAAATCCATGCTGCATTTCTAAGAAGCACAACTGTTTTCAAAACTTTTAGAAGACATACTGCTAAAAATTCAGCTTTGCCTTAAATTATCCTTAATATAGTTATTTAAATTATAATCATTTTTCACGATATTACTGTTTTTACTATATTTAAATACAGGATTGGTAAGCATAGGAAATATCTTTAAAATAACATGAAACCTTACTGACTGATTTTTAATTAATATTTGTTAAATATGCAGTGCTGTTGGTGAATGTCAGTTTTAAAGCAGTTGATGAAATCAGCCTGTCCTAACCATGTGGAACGATAAAACCTAACCTGCTGTGACTGCAATAAGTATTTTGATATTTAGTCTGTTGGTTTCTGTATATTAAATATCAGATATGTTCTGATTGCTGTCGTTGTCACATGGCATAGCAGTTTTGCGTTCAATTTTTCAGTCCACTCTGTCTAGCTGTTTTTAATGCACACTGTGTGAATGGCCCATTGAGCATTCGGCTGCTCCTGTTCAAAGTTTCAACGTTCATCCATCTGTTATTGACTGTTGTTTCTCCTTTCATCTGTATGTACAGCTCGGCAGGCAGAAGGTGGGTTTGTGGGAGCTAAATGATGGATGACAGTCGTAGTGAAGTAGTCTGTCGTCGTATCAGATGCTTTGATCAGATGAATCAAATATTTAGGGAGCCAGATTATTCTCTTCTATTTAACTTCTTCCTGTTATTACCCGGTAGAATAATTTATCTAGATTCTTTTCTTCCCTTCAATTCTGTGTGTGGACGATATTGTGGTGTCTGAGTTCATCTATGTGCATATTTGCCTTTAGTAGCCCTTTAAACCTTTCCTTTGTTGACTTTCATTCTTATTGTATTTTTGTTCATTCTTTCTGCAGTCTGTTGCAAAGAAAGAAAAGGTGTGTACACTTACAGTATTTTGTAATATTAGTACTGTGTGTGTATATTCAGTATATAATGTACCTAATGTCTAAGGTGGTCACAGCCCTGGGGATGAGTACGAGTACTCTGAAGCGACAGCAATAATCAGTCAAAAAGACCTCGATGGAGTGCAGCTAAAGGCATGAAATAGAACGTAAAGTCTTGAGATGACTTTTTTAAAGTTAAACTAGTTCAACACCATCCTCAAAACGCAGTGCTTGTGCTGCAAGATGCTGTAAAATCATTGCACTGCGTGTAGCTCCTGGACGCAGAACCTGATCTTACCAGGTGCGACATGTTCCTGGTTCAACATCTGTGTTGACCCTAGAACAACGTTGTGATTACCCAATCAGATTTGAAGAACCGGTTTATAGTTTTTGTGCTTACAATCAGTGTTTGGTGCTTGTGTATCAGTGTCATTCATCTATCATTTCCTCTGATTTTAGGGAGTACTCATGGGTAAGTTTAGGTGTAGGGATATGGTCAAGACTACATTTTTGCATTAAAATGTTGTTCCAGGGTCAACAAAATATGTTGACCTAGGAACTCATCTAGCTCAGCAAAATCAGGCCGTGCACTCAAAAACAAACAATGAGGAAATAGTGCGAAAGAAAGCAGCTTCATTATTTTGAAGTGAAAAGTTCCTAGAGTAAGATGCCACCCACAGAATTGAGGCATGTGATCCTCAGTGGCGAGTTTTTTTTTGCATATGTTTTCAACATCGATAATAACAAGAACTGATTTCTCTATTTAAATACTTTTTTTGTGCAGCAAATCTGTTTTAGAAGATTTGTTAAAGATTGTTCAAATTTATTAGAATACTGTATTTTTACATAGTCATTAAACATGTAAACATATTTTGCATCTACCCCAGGTCCGGGATCATCTTCATGATGTTTATGCTAAGTTATAACAACTAAATTAGAAAATATTTGCATTTATTTCCCTTAATGTATTGAATAATGCATCATATGTGCCCATTTAGATTTAGCTTGTAAGAGCCTATAGTTTTTATCTTGTGTGTTGTTTGTGTATGTTTCTTTGATTCATGTGTTGTTTCCATGTTCTGGCATCAGGGGGAAAAGAAGGACAAAGAGAAGAAGGTTTGTGCACGCAAGCGCACACACACACACACACGCTGTTTGTCTGTGGTAGTGTTGCCTCAAAGTCTCTGGATCAACTAGAATCTGTGTAATATTGAATGTAATTTGTTTCTCTGTCACAAGGATGAGAACACGACCACAGAGGGTGATGGAGCTGAGGTAATAAGCTGATGCGTGTGTGTGTGTGTGTGTGTGTGTGTGTGTGTGTGTGTGTGTGTGTGTGTGTGTGTGTGTGTGTGCGTGTGTGTGTGTGTGTGCGGTACTTTCTGAAACATGATAGAACAAGGTCTCATTAGTGTGAGGAGTAAGTGTGTGTAAATCTGATGGGAAGGAGAGATGTGTGCTGTTTGGCTCTGATCCTGTCCCCAGGGCTCCAGTACCTCATTGTCAGAGTCTTGTTTTTAGGTGGAATAGGATTCTTGTGCCCTGATGTGACATAAAAACAATTACCCATAATTGAAAGCTTAAATAATGAAGTGCCTTAGGCAAATTATATGATTTAGCTGTTGTCAGTGAATAAACGATCATTGGTTTGGTAAACACAGTTACCGTTTTTGTTACACAGTTATTGTTTTTCTGGAGCATAAGTCTGGAACAATCATTAGGACAATCCATGTGTTTTATGAGTGCTTTAAAAGTTGAAAGTCTGGTCAACTTTACTACTTATTTTGGAAGTTCAGATCATATTTAATGACTTGAAGCATTGTTTTTTTTCAGCAAAATAAACAAATTCTCATTTAAGTCATTTTGTGTAGTTAATTCAAAATGTTATATTTTCAATAGCCAAATTCCTCATACACCACATATACAATCTTTAATCATAGTCTGAATTAGAAATTAATTGTAATGCAACCAAATGATACATTTGCACAAAAGACTTCTTTACAAAGTCTTACCAAACCTTTGACAGGTGGTCTAGCCGGAGTGTATCATATTCAGATCACACTAAGCAAATTATCCATCCCTTAATACACATTACACAAAAAGATAACCACAAAGACTCACACACAATATGTATCATGTGTAATTGTTCTAGCTCTGAGAGATGGTAATATGAGCGGTGTCACCTGCAGCTTTCAGATCACTATCGCTAGTGGCTTTATTTAACTTGGTGTCCGCTGTGATGAGTAAATGCAGTTGTCAATGTGAATGTGACCTTAGAGAGTAGACTAGTCCTTACATCTGTCAGACTAAAACAGAGTTTGACTTGAGTGTTTTTAACATTTTGTTTATTCTTTTCGTTTGTATTTTATTCTTCAGCCCAAAGATGAGGGAAAAGAGGTGTGTGGTGTTTCTTTTGCAGTTGAAATGTTAACATTCCTGTATTTTTGTCATTTCTAACATTGAGAAGCAATCTGTGCAATCAAGGATTTTCTCAGCTGTATCATCTTCTCTCTGTGCCTTTTCTTTTGTTTTCCCGTGTTATTTTCACTCTGTCCCTCGGTAGAAAGAGGCAACAGTCGACACAAAAAAGGTGCGATAATCATCATGTGTGTGTGTGTGTGTGTGTGTGTGTGTGAGACGGTGTCATGTTGTTTTGCTAGAAGCCTGGCTTCTCTTTCCTCCTCCGGAGACTTTCCCTATCACTGTGATGCCTGTAGTGCAACATAGACATTCAGACAAACATGCATTTATTATTAATTTTATTTTATTTAGTCAGTTAGCAGACGCTTTTATCCAAAGCGACTTACAAATGAGGACGTTATAGAAACAATCAAAACCAACAAAAGAGCAACAACATGCAAATTACAAGTCCTGGTTAGCCTAACGCAGTACACGTAAGAAGGATTTTTTTTTTTAAACTAGTATGTAAAATATAGAACAATTAAACTTAGTGTTAGTTTTACAAGAAAAGCTAGCATTTATGATCAGTTCTGTGCATTCATAGGCCTCGGTGCAAGTCCACAAGCCACAATTAAAATGTAACAATTTCCACTACATTTTACAACCAGAAAGTGTCCAAATAAAAATATATCTGAAATAAACTATTTGTTGCTTGCTTGCGCAGCTTTTCTTTAATATAAATAGCACTTGGTTTTATACTTTATTGCAATGACACATTCACACATTGTGGTTCAAGTGTCCAAATACTTTTTGGGGCCACATTCTTGTGCAAATCAAGGATAAAGATAATACTGTTTTATATTTTTCAAGTCTTGTTGGTGCTTTCCGTCTTTGAATTAGCCATAGGATAGTAGACAGAAAGCAATCAAAACCTATAAGTTTTCTCTGTTCTACCCCCCTGAACCAAATCTACATCCCTTACTGTCCCTTGTGCAATGTTTTAATTGTCCTTTCTCAGCAGCATTAAACTGGATAAACAAATGTTTCCAACGTTCATTATGGGAATGAAAGCGTAACTCCTCCACTCTTTGTTTTGGTATTTCTACACCTGCATTAATTAAGCTGTTGTTGGATCTGATGGATGTATTGCGGAAGATTTTTCTTACCGTTGAAAAACGGTTTTAATAGAGAATGTTTCCAATTAGTTTCCCTTCCGTGATGCTGATGCACTTGCAGATCCATGACAAACAGACATGGTGATTTTCCCTCCCCACATCTTTTCCTTGCCTCTCCGCTCCTCTGCCTAGTTTAAGTTCGATATTTAAGAACACTTCTTCCTGTGTGTGTGCGTGTGTGGTGTGTGTGCGTGCGTGTGCGTGTGTGTGCGTGTGCGTGTGCGCATTACTCTCAACAGCTGGACTCAGAGGCTGCAGATATCCTCAATGACCTGCAAGGGAAGCTTAATTCTGTTCTGGATAACCTGAGTGGCATGTTTGCCAAGAGGTAAACTTAATTTTCTGAGCCTGAATTTCATCTAAATATCAATACTACAATGTTTCTGAGTGTTCTGCTTATAAATATCACCTTTTTCATAATAGCTCTGTCAGAAAATCACTATTTATTTTTGTTTTGGGGTTTTTATTCTAAAAAATATTTTATTTTATTTTATTATTTTTTTTGATGCATTTTGAATGCATCTATAAACAAACTATTAATGAATACAAAATAAACATTTCACTACAGAAAAATCTATTTTGTAAATAGTGTGTAATGTTATGACCGTCGTCTTTTATTTTGAATCTTAATTTTCCCCCACACCATTCCACCCCCCCCCCTCTCTCTTTCTGTATGTGTATAGTTTCCAGGCGCGTATGAATTCATGTGTGCGTCAGATGGCGGAGATCCTGTATCAGATTAAAGGACCTCTGAATCAGAACACTCGTAACACAGCGGAGGCGGATGCAGACAACGTACTGCGGCCGCTTATGGAGTTCCTGGACATGAAGTCAGTTCAGCTCAACTTCCTTCAGTAGCTTTTAGACCAGTTTCACATCAGTTGTCAATTTTGCCACACTAAGGATCTCCATGTGTCTATGTCTGTTTCTTGGCACACTTGGCATTCTAAACAAGAGCAGAGAAAAGTGAAATAATAACCTGTTTAATAGAACAGTATCTCATAAATTCCCCAGAGAAATTCCCCCGACTGCCAAATGTAAAACGTACATACACATGTCTGTTTGCGATGTGTGTTGCAGCCTCAGCATCTTTGCAGACATATGTGACAAGACTGTGTTGAAGCGTGTGCTAAAGGACCTCTGGAAGAATGTTCTGATCTGCATGGAGAAAACGGTTGTGTTACCTCAGAGCAGCGACAGTATAGTGAGTTATTTTACAGGATACATATACATGATGTTTAGTGTTAGACACCTAAAAACTAAAGTCATGACACAAACAGTACTGTGATTCTCTGTTCCTGCTCTCAGAACACCATGTATGCTCTTTTACTGGCACAAAGTGCTCATTATCAATGCTTATTATTATTTCAATTGTCAGTGTTAGCATACTATCTAGACATAGCAATGAGTACAGAACTCAAGCATTCAGAAGTGACATGATCAATCATGAAAACACAATAGCTGCATAGCTTTTTCTCTTTTTCCTCACTTTTCCTTTTGTGTTATTTATTTATTGCTTGCTTTCATTTTTTTCATTTTTGATTTTATTGAAGGATTTTGCATTTACAAAAAAACTAAAAAAGATTGTGACAAAAGAGAAGTGACAGTGATGATTGATCGTGAAAATTATTCCATAACGTTTCCTCAAAATGAAAATGTTATTTTAATTTTACAGGGAGCTCAACTTCTTACTGCTGCTAAAGAACTGTCTAAATTAAAGGTATCAACCATAAACACTTGAAACGTATCATCTATAGCCTAAGACAGTGGGTGTGGCTAATGCTTCGCTCTCATTATAGGGAGGGGCGGAGCCAAAGAGCTTGTCACCGAGGCAATGTGTGATCCTGGATGCAGCACTGGATTCAATCAAGGTTTGTTGGTGGATATGGCATGCCTGCTGAGTTGTCTGCTTAAAAACAGAACTGTCACAACAAGTCAACTCGTTGCACATGAAGTGTTTGGGTTCTTGGGATCGGTGCGTCATTAAAGTGTGTGGGAAGGAGAGAGAAACTGAAAGAGTCTGAGAAAGCTGCTCTCCACAGGCATGATTCTCACACGTAATAATGTGGTCAGATGAAATAAGTTACTGAGAACTGTAGCACCTTTTGCAGAAGGAAATGAATGCACATTTCTCTCTCTCTAACCTGCTACTGGGTAGCTCTTCTTCCATGCTGGTGGGAACGGTTTAAAGAACGTGTTCCTGGAGAAGAGCCCTGAGCTGTCGTCACTGCGTTATGCTCTCTCCCTGTATACACAGACCACAGATGCTCTTATCAAGGCGTTTGTGTCAACACAACATGCTCAGGGTGAGATACATACCCTTGCACACGTTTAGTGGCTGACTTGTATCAACCCTTGCACATGGCCACACACTCTGTATAAATTATTTGGCATTTGCAAGACTCATATATTTTTCAAATGAAACGTTTCTTCTTGCAGTTCAAAATGGTATGGGCATCAGGATCACCCCCAAGGAGAACGTTCGACCCGACAGAGGTGCGCCGAAGATTCCTTCATCCTTGACTCTCTTCTGAATTAAATACAGAAATATAGGAACATGGAAGAAATTAATAATTTACAATAAATTAAAGTATACATGCATACAATCAAACGTTAAGGGGTCAGTAATTATAATTTTTTTGTCTCCTATGTTAAAAAAGGGCTATGATCATTTCACCAAAAACAGTAAAATATCAATATTGTGTAATATCATTTTAATTTAAATGAAGTGCTTTCTATTTTAATATTTTTATTCCAGTGATTACTAAGATGAATATCCAGCTGCCATTACTTTAGTCTTCCGTGTCACCTGATCCTTCAGAAATCATTGTAATATGCTGATATTTCTTATTATTCTTAGTGTTTTTTTTTGTTAAAGTTTTTTTATAATTTAAAAGAACATTTGTTTGAAATAGAAATCTTTTGTAACATATTGAACAGTAATGTCTTAATGTGTTTTGTTTGTATAAATATACATGTATAAAAATATATATATTTTTAATTACTCTCTAATGCCTTTCATATTTTTTGCATTTTAAATATGCATATTTAAAAAATGCACAAATATATAATTTCTGTTCCAACAAATCCCCTACTCATTACTTGATCTTGTAATATTTCATCTAATTTGATTACGCTTAAGGTACCACTAGTTTTACTATATCATATGTAATGGCACATTTTACAGCATTTCATTAAAATCCGTTCCTTTTAGAATTCCATATTTTTAACCACACTCGCAGTATTAAGTGTGAAAACGACATCCACGTGAGTGTAATATGTTGAACAGTGTTTGTGGATTGACAGGCTCTGGGGTTGAGCGGTCGATTGGGGAAGCGGTGGTTCAGCTGGATGTGTCGCCCCCAGCTGGAAACACGGAGCAGAAACTCTGCGTCAGAGGTGAGAGCACTACAGCAGAGAAGAGCTCAACTGAGGACTCTTATCTGTGCATTTAAGCATTTAAGTGTCTGGTGAGATAATGACGATTGAATCAAGTCCCCCCCCCCCCCCCCCCCCCGGTGTCTATTTATGAACTCTTTATCTCATTCTCTTCCAGTGATTGCAGTAAATGACATGAAATGGCAGACCTCAGGGATGTTTCGTCCATTTGTGGATGTTAACCTGGTCGGCCCACAGCTTACAGAGAAGAAACGAAAATTCACAACCAAGTCGAAAAACAACAGCTGGACTGCAAAGTACAACGAGGCCTTTCAATTGTGAGTAAAAACGCATCTATTTGTCTATTAAAAATGTGCTTTAAAACTCCAGCATTTTCTCTAAGAACGATACTAACTCTTACTGGCAGTTCAACTTTTATTTACAAGTATAAAATCATTCATATTACTGAGATGTGTATTGCTTCCCTCTATTTCAATCAGTGTGTTGGGTAAAGGCGTGAGTCTGGACTGCTATGAGATTCAGATAACGGTGAAGGATTATTCTTTCGGTCGTGCGGATCGGGTGGTCGGGATCGCTGTGCTGCAGCTGCGTGACGTAGCAGACCGGAAAAGCTGCGTGTGCTGGTGTCCCTTGGGTCCGCGTATCAACATCGATGAAACTGGGACCACCGCACTACGAATCCTCTCTCAGCGCTCAACTGATGAGGTTGCCAAAGAGTTCGTCAAACTAAAGTCTGAGACCAGACCTGCTGAAGAGGGGAGGTGAAAATGACCTCTTCAATTTATCATTAGGATTAAAACCGAAGAGACTTTCATAATACAAGACAAATGAAAACACTGACAGACAAACAAGCGTTCACAAACCAATCACACAAGGACCTACACTGTTTATAAAGTTGCACATGTTTATTCAAAGCCTTAAGAGTCACTTAACTGTCTGACTGGCTTTGCATCACGCTACATGATGGAAACAACTCACAAAATGAGTGCTAGCATTGAGAATAGCGTTCCCACCCTCATGAGAAATCTGGAAATATCAGGGAATTTGGAAATGTTAAAAAAGTCAGTACAGAAATATTTAATCCGCTAGAAATCTCTGCATTTTTGTTTCACAAAAATTATCTAGTTGAGCAAACAACTTAAAAATTAATGGAAAAAAAGTCGGCATTAAAATATTTTGTTGACTAGAAATTGTTATTTGTGAGAACAGTTTCTGCATTTTAGTTTTATGAAAATGATCTAGTTAATCAAATGGCTGGAAAAGTCATGCAAGTTTTAAAAATCTTAAGTCAGCACTAAAATATTTAGTTGGCTAGAAATTTATTTTAAATCTGCATTTTCACAAAAATGATCTAGGTATTCAAACGACTGGAAAAATCATGAAAATAATACAAAAAAGTCTTAGTCATTGGAATAAAAGAAATTGGTGTTTGTAAGTGCAATCTCTGAATTATTTACAACAATGGTTTCAAAATGATCAAGTTTATTAAACAACTTAAAGTCATACAAAATGTATTGGTAAAATGTGTGGGAGCCCTGCGAGGAGAGAAAAGCAGAACGCTATAGATTTTTCTGAGCTCTTCGGTTATTTCAAGCACATTGTAATGAAAGGTATAAAAGACATTACAAAATATGTGAGTTTTGCCAAATATGAGTTTATGGGCTCGTTCTTCGTGGCCTTCTGAATGGGAGGAGTCTTACAGCAGGGGGAGTGGTCTAATAAGATTCAATTACATTGGCTGGCTATTCTTTGATTGACAAGCACAGATACGTACATTTAGACACATATTTTTATCTTTTGGTCATGTTCACTTATGTGTTCCTGAAATCATATCTGTGATGCTTTCAGTACATTCATCACCTTTGTCTAACCTGAAAGACACTTGTAATAGTCTGACCGCTCCAAAGATCATCTTTAAGGACGTCTCAAAACAGAAAATACGCAAGTAAATCAAGACAAATATAGACCAACCAGTAGTGCCAGCCAATCAGAAGGGATTACTGTATGAAACTGTGTTTAGCTTGTGCCAAGTAGTTTGTATGCTCTCTGTTTTGAGGTGTAATGGAGTTATGATTTTTGTTTTGTTTGTAATATATGCACAACCAAACAGGTGTAAACACAATCTGTAAAGTAGACTACCACGTGTGCATGTATTTATTGTAAATTCCAGCTTTTGGTCATATGTTTATTTGTTTTGTCAATATGTGGAAAGCTATTTATGTATTTTCAACTTTGGAAGAGATCACAGATTGAATCGATATTCTGAATTTATTTATAAATGATTTATGAATTGTGAGACTCTGATCCTTCTTTCTGATGTGCAGTTGGATGCATAGATCTGTGGTTGTAAAACCTACACCCTTTCTATATGACTATGGGTGCTTCCTCTCAAACCGTTTCCTCTCTTCCATTCTCTGTAGTGTTTCAGAAACATGTCATCTTGAGTCTTCTTTCTCTCTTTAGAAGTTTCTCGAGGAATCCGATCCAGAAATGGCAGGTCCAGCCTTGCCTAGTGTGTTGTTCAAAACCACCTGACCGACCAAAACCATTCACTCCTTGACCTCTGCCTTTACAGATTTTTAATTGCTAACAAGCGTTTACCTATACTTAAAGTACTTTTTCTAAACTCTTAACACAGCAACACCTCTACATCACACAATTAGCCAAATAGTTCATTTGCTGGCGAAAACCACATTTTGTTAAATAAATACAAACTCTACATTTCAAAACGCTGAATACCTTTTTCTACATAAACTAACTCTTATCAAAACACAGCAAATCTGATTCAAAATCAAGTCATTCGGTCAAAACATTGGCACTACTTTTCTATCCAATAGGAACATGTAGTCAATTATAGTGCATAGACTGTCGAAATGATAACAATTAATGGCATTACAAAAACTGCATTGCTTGTCATGTCTCAATTCTACCTGCATATAATAAATAAATTAAATCCATAGTTTATTGTAATTTAGTCTTCAGTTTACCTTCGACTGAACCCCAATTTACATTAAATGTTGAATATGTACATTCTTGGCAACATACTATCTAAAATTGAACGAGTCTTTACATTATAGAATATACAATAGAAAAAATAGGGTCCCCATGTAGAAATTAAATTGGATCCTTGATTTAAATTGTTTTTCTGTGGGTTGGATGTGGGTGGTGTGTCCCCCCCCCCCCCCCCATATAGCTGATGCAGTGATCAACAGAAAATACAGCATACATGGCCTTTGGTTACTATACAAGCTTATTTCCATGACAGAAAAAAAGTTAAAAACATACTTGTGACCTTTTTATCTCACAATTCGGACGTCTATATTAGAATTCAAAGTGTACATGTTGCAATTCAGACTTTATCAGAATTGTGATATACTGTAAATTCACAATTGCAAGAAAAAAAAATTCTGAGATGAAGTCACAATTACCATTTATATTCCATGGCAGAAATAATCTTTATTATAGTTTATGGTAATAGTTTGGGACAAATTCATTCCTAGAAGTGAGCTAAATTATATATACTGTATATAATATACCCGAGGACTTGCATGACTGTGTAACTGATTGTAATTAGCTTTATATAAAACAGAAGTCCTTGTTTAAATGGTTAAGTAAACGTGTATATTGTGTGTGTTTAGTCTGTGTGTGGCCTTGTGGTCATAGTGAACATGCTCAGTACTGCTGTACTTTTCAGTGGTTAGAGGGATGGGGAAACAAAATGCTTAGCTTCCTTTTTTGGTGTGCAGGAAATCGATACTTTTCTAGCAAGTAAGTGGGGGAGAGAGAGAGAGAGAGAGAGGTGGGCTGAGAGATGTATAGAGATCTTAACAAAAGTTTGACAGTCTGAGTTTATATTACACAGGAAGACCAAGAGGAAAGTTACCTCAGATTAACTACAGAGAAACACTGCACTGCAAGTTGCCGCCCCTCTTCCTTGTTTATCTAGTGTGTGTGTGTGTGTGTGTGTGTGTGTGTCTTTGTGTGTGTATGAGTGAATGAGTCTAGGCTGGATGCCTGCACACCCTGTTTCCATCAACGTAAAGTGAGAGCAGATGGAAGACTGAGAAGCGAGAGAAAGGAGGAGGAGAAAGAGAAAATAAGAGGGCAAGACAAAGAGGAGGAGACTGTTTGGCTGACTTTGACGATCTCTGGCTGGAGAAAGAAGTGCCACACTAGACCTACACTACGATGTCACCGTAGGACATTTACGGTAAGAATCCTGAGGGTGAAGGTTAGGGGTGCAGCGAGGGGGATTCGTCACACAGTCCTGGAAAACACAGGAAGTCAAATTGTGGGTGTGAAAGAGCTGTTCGTTTTTTTCTCGTCTGTCAGCAGTCTTAAAAGTGGGGTAGGAAGAGAGAGAGTTTCACGTAATAAACAGTCTGAGGACGAGTTTTTGGTTATGTTTTCATTGGTAATATTTGGTGTCAAAATAGATAAAGTTGAGGTGCTTTGATATGCTTTTCTAACCAGCCTGCTGTCAGAGAAACACACGGCACACAGGGTTAACTCTCCTGACGTTACTTTAACACCAGGTGAGAACTGATGTAAACCACTGCTGTTCTTTTGATATTCTGTGACAAAAAAACTATGAATACTTTAATTTGATGACTTTTTCACGAGATGAAATGTTTGAAATTCCACGTAACTCACTGAAAGCCTCTTCATTTTGACAGGTATTGTATTGTACTACACCTCAAACTGACTTGTGTGTCTGTTTAGTGTGTGGGTCTCTACGGATTATATATACAATTCATATATTTAAAATAAACATCTGGGCATCAAATTATCTGATTATAATGATTTCTAAAGCTTCTTGTGACACTCAAGACTGGAATAACGGCTGGAAAAAAATCAGCTTTTCTATTACAGGAAGAAATTACATTTTAAATGTATCAAAATACATCATATTACTCTTTTACTTATAATTATATATATATATATATATATATATATATAGGCCTATGTATGTATGTATGTGTGTGTGTGTGTGTGTGTGTGTGTGTGTGTGTGTGTGTGTGTGTGTGTGTGTATGCATGTATACAGTTAAATGCAGCTTTGATATGCATGAGAGATTTCCTTCTTAAACATTTAAATGTTGCCAACCCCAAAGTTTTGAATAGTAGTATATATTTTTACCTACATATTAAAAGAATATTCAGTATCTGTTTTTCTATTTAACATTTAGTACATTTAGTGTTGATTACAGACTTCTAAAAATCAAGCGTTCGTCTGGTGCTGTTACATTCTCCAGGCTTTAGTACATTCTGACGTCTGCTTCTCCTCAGGTTCAGGAGTTTGTCGTGTGTAAGATGGCTTTGTGACTGTAGCATGACCCGGAGTTCCTCCGGTGGACCATATAACTCGTTGTCAAATACAGCAGATAAATAATGCAGTGACAACACACAGCAGGCTCTGTCTGATCAGATATGACTATCTCTCTGACAGGCCGTTATTGTTAATGGATAAATAATGAAAAGGTCATTAGAAATGACATGCCTTTTATCTGGTCAAATGAGAGTCCTCTCCTTCGTTTGCTATGCCTGAGTGCCGTTGTTAGGATTGGCTGAATTATTCATCAGCTCTTGTCTTATAGATTTTCCATTTAGTTGTGATTTGTCGCTTTATTGCCTTTACTAAACAATTATTTTTTAAAGATGAAATTGTTAATTGTCTAGGTGTTCAAATGCAAGCAAGCATGCTCTTTTAAGGCTACTTGAAAAAAAATCTGTATCAGTATGAATAAGTGTAACACAAGTAGATAAGGAAGTTTAGTTTAGATGTTCAATGTTCAGTAAAATCAGATAAAACAGAAGAAGCTGATTTCCTCAAATTATATTGTATTTATAAGCTGCTAGCATGAGGAATAAACTAATATTAACAACAACAATAGAAGGACAGCAACATGCCACAACTAGTGCGACTTGTTTTGTTTTTTTGTAGATTATAAAAAATGATAAGCAGATGGATAAAAAATACATATCTTAAATTGAAGGAAAGACCTGATCTGTACAGTACATAGATACCAGTGGCTGGTTACATAAACTCCATAGACTTGTATTACAAGTAGTCAAATGTATTTATCTAATCTGTTTCTGGTCATAATGTAGATTGGCTTAATTTGAATCTAAAAGTAAGACTAGTTACCCCTTGGTTAACTGCTAGTTGATCACACTAGTTTAAGACACATAGTAGCTGTTTATGCTAACCTCAGAATATCATGGAGATTTGCAGATGGGTTATTTTGACCTGGACCAGTAAGCAGCCACACAGAAATTGTAATAAAATATAATATAAATATAAATAAAAATATAATAAAAAGATAAAAGTACTTGAAACCGTACTCCGCTACCATCATTAGTCAGATCTCCATCACAGGGCCATAAACGGCAAGCATCTCACACTGGGACATGTTACTCATTCAATCCACACATCTACTGTATAGCCATGTATCTCCCGTGAGATGTTGTAACCTAGCTTGAGCTGCCCATCGTGTGGCTCTTCCCATGATGCCCAGCTCTGACTCAGTCAGCATGTTTCCCGCACACCCCGAGTGAAGCGGAGGAACTGATGAAATCCCACTGCAACAGCGGCACACTTCACATTTTTTTGGCTTCTGCTCCCTACACAGTCGTTTAGTAGCAGGTCTGCTTCAGGACAGGTTTGGTAGAGATGATGCTGTTGGTCTTTAATGTATAACTAGAGCTTCCTGTACTGTCCCAGTGCATTAGTGCTGGAAGAGCGCTTGTGTTTATTGAGGTGTTTGCTTGGAAAGCAACAGTTAATGATCACATTCCTTCACTAGCCATTTAATATGTAAACTAGAGGGAAAGTTGTCTCTCTTAGTCTTAGCTACCTTTGCCTCGGTTGACCTGATTCAGGTTGAACCTATCAGACCTTCTGAAAGTCTGTGGATGAGATTTGCATGGTTTGTGTCTGAGGGACAGTTTGATAAACGCAGACTCAATTTAAAGCTTAACTTGATGTCTCAGACCTGGTTTAATCTTGCGTGTGACATGATGTTTGCATAACTAAAAGATAAACATTTTCCAGTTTAGAAAGAAAACATCTGGTAAACTCAAATATTTGCATAGAGGTTACTTTTTGTGTTTGAACTTTAAGCAGGCTTCCACAGCGGTGTTAACCACGTGTTTCAGTACCGTGACAGTAGTTTAGCTTCCCCCTCCCCAATAACAATGTACAATAAATATAACATTCATGTTGCTCTTATAAAATAATAAGAGTAAATATTTATAGATTCATGTCATTACAAAAGTACCTGTACACTACAGTCTACAGTACTCCTTTATCTTATAGTGAGATATTTACCTGATTTGTTTTTAATCTATTATAGTGCTGTGTTTTCTAGTTTTAGCTGTATAACTGTATCCGTTCAAGTTTGATGCTATCACTCTCGTACATATTCATTCATTCATTCATTCGTAATAATGTGTGATTAAAAGCTATGATTCAATTTTGATATTGCCTATAACAGCTTTGTTGTTTGGTAGGCTACCTTTTGTTAGTAGCTTGTATTGTAACTAACTCCAATTTCAGTATAGCTGTAGTTTGACTATTTTAACTTACACATATCTTGCAACTTGACAAACTGCCGTTTCAAAGAATGTCTCCCAGCACTGTTCTGCTGTCATCTCCAGACTGGAGTTACTCACAACACAATTACTGCCTTTCTGAGGAATCCTGCTGCAAGTCGCTGCATGTTGTATACCGTCCTGAGATGCAAGCGTTAAACAACATGAGCTACATGTTGCAATCGAGACTCCCGACTGAAACGTTTGACACTTATAATGCAGATTACAGTTCAGTGATTGATTTGAATGTTGTATAATATATTGCTGCTTTAGTGTATGGTATCATTCACTGTTTTTGATGTTGTAGTGTTGTGCTGCACCTGTTGCTAATCTTTTAGCTTTCCCACAGTCTGTACTGTACAAGTGTTCACTTGTTTGTCATTAGCACTTCCTTCTATTGTATGATCTTTCAGCAGTTAATCAAAATGTTGCATTTGACTGTTTTTCTCCATTCCCTCTCAATTAACCAGACTGAGTTTGAGTTGCACTGTTAGTGTTTGTGCGTTCAGGGTTTATACTGTTACCTTGCATTGATTTGTATAGATTAGATTAGATTAGATTAGACTAGACGTATATATAGACACACATGGTGACATTTACTCTTGCTTGAGTGGGTTTCTAAAGAACCCCTTGTTCAATGTACTGCCCTACTTTCAAAACCACTTAAGTGGTTTTAGTGTCTGTGTTTTCACACGCTGATAATTTGTCCTATTATTTATCTATTTTTCTAATTAAAACCAACATTTGCTATTTAGTAACACTTTAACTTTTCATTCATTCATTTGCATGCTATTTTGATTCTGTTCTGGCGTCTATGGCCCAGTTTACCCCTCAGGGCCCTGTAAATGATCTGAAGTGGTGTGGAACAATAGTGACCAGAGCATGCCAGCACACACACAGGCATGTGGGGTATTCTGAGACACACACAGCTCATCAGGAGACAGGATCTTACTAATTTTGTATGCATATTTAACTTGGATTCACTCAGATGAAAGCCAGGTACGCATGTGTATCCACTCCTTTGCTTTGCTTTGTTGTTTAGTTTTTTTTTTAAACAAAACTGATATGGTGTTGTAATCACATTTCACAGAAACAAGAAAGCACAGGAGGAAAAAAAGATTTAATGTTGGCTTTGTGTCAAAGTGAAAGGTGGAAAACGAGAGGGCACACAATAGCCCCTCAGAAAACTCACACACATAGGACTTGCCACTTGACTTCTAGACTCTAGACAGTGTTTGTAAAATTGCCAGTCATTGTGTTTCCCTTCCAAAGAGAGGAAGGTCATTGAGTATTGAGTGAGGATTTTCTAGGTGCTGCCTTAAATTCTTTATAGGGCAGTTCATGTATGTCTATAACTATTTTAGTTCTGCTTAGAATTTATATGTACATGATCACCATTTTTAATCACCTTTGAAATTAATTTTGAATTAAATTAGCACCACCCACAGGAAGTTGAACTGGAATTTAAATTAAAACAACGGACGTAAAATGACTAGTTTCAAGCACTTGAACTTTGTCTTTGAATTACAGTTCATTTCTCTTCTTAAAATTCTAATTTAATTAGCAATTCCACAACCTCAATTGAAATTTCTCCAAAACCATTCACACAAATGTAATTGGAGTTTACAAGGCAAGTGTGTGCTTGTGAAAGAAAGAGTTCACGGGGATGATTTATAGTATGTGATTAGTAAAACTGAAAGTTTTGCCTCTTTGTTTTTGTGGTTGGGTTTTTTTTCTGTCTGCTTTTTTCCCTTCTGTTCGCACCTTACTTCATTAAGCATGTCCTGCATATGTAATGTTTAAATAGTATATATATTTAATTTATTAAAATGTCAGTTTCATTATTTTGGTTTTCTCAGTGACTACTTTAGTTTTCTGCTGTACAGTGATGGTCCAGCCTAACCCTACCGCGGTGGCAGGTGTTCCTGTAGCATGCGTGTTTGCAAACATATACTTGCATATGTGGTGCGTATTGTGGCCTGTGCCTTGTCATTTTGCACCCCCCAGATCCCCACGTATTTGTTTCTGTGGTTTAATTAGACTCATGTCTTTCTTTTCCCAACCACTTGCACTCACTCAGTGACCCCCTTATCTCTGTCTTACTCTACCCCTGCATGCTGTGCTGCTGTGGATAATTAACTTCAGAGAGTTTGTACATTTGGCTTGGGTCTCAATACATGCTGTCATTTTTTGTATTTTTTGGGGGGGCTCAATCAATACTGACAATTGAAGTGGGAACGGTCTTATGCATTCCATTGCAAATTAGATTTTGCAGTGTAAAGACTCGGTATGCTGATTATACAGATTACAATGAAATGTAGATTCAAAAATATGATGATAAATGATAAAACCTTTGCTTGTGCTTTTTTTTTTCTTTCATACATTGAAAGAATACAATGACACTCAGACCTCAAAAGCACCAAAAAAGGCCAATGCAAGTAGTTATATGATGGCTTTTTAGAAAGGATAAAACATTTGTTTTTGTTTTTACCCCATACATTGAAATAATAAAATTAAATGGGGCACTCAGACCTCAAAAAGAAAAAAAAAAGTCCTTCAAGGCCAATGAAAGTAGTTATATGATGGCTTTTTATGAACAAAATAAAAATATGTATTTTTTTTCTGACAGTTCTCAAATAATTGTCATATGGCCTACTTTTATGCTACAATTACTGTGCTATTCAATGCTGTCTGTTGGCATTGAATGGAAGTGAGCAGCTTAAACATTCAGTTAAATATCTACTTTTATGCTCAAGTTAAGTCGCCCAGGTTTCAAACTACATTAATGTGAGTAAATGATGACAGAATTTACACTTTTGGGTAATTATATCCCTTTAAGACTTCCAATTAAACTTGAGAAAGACATATACTGATTTGTAACCCCTTAAATATTTATTTTTGGTTTTCATAATGACTAGTTTTTTTCCAGTGATGTGGATAGCATAACCAAGCTGTGACCGCAGTGGAAAACAGCCCTTCAAGAGGTGCTCTAGCATGTGTGGTGTACGTTTAAAACACACACACACACACACACACACACACACACACACACACACACATGTGGTTTCTATAATTAACTCTTGTGCTGAAGTCACTCTGGAATCCTGTCCAATGGGCGGATTTCATAAGTGCTGTTTCCTCAGCTTGGTGTGTGTGTGTGTGTGTGTGCGAGCAAATGTGCAGATATACTACCTTTTAAAAGTTTGGGGTCTGTAAGATTTTTTTAAATGTTCTTTTATGTTCAGCAAGGCTGCGTTTAAACTGTAATATTTTAAAAATTATTACAATTTAAAATAACTGTTTTCTATTGTCATTTATTTTCAAATATAATTTATTTCTGTGATGGCAAAGCTGAATTTTATGCAGCCTTTCTGCAGTCTTCAGTGTCACCTGATTGTTCAATCACTTTTTTGTCTTTACTGTCAATTTTTTTATAAAAAAATCTTACTGACCCTAAACATTTGAACGGTTGTGCATTAGTGTGTTCATGTCTGTTTGTTTGCATTCATGGTGTGCCACAGTTGTGTTTATCCATTAAAAAGTGCTTAAAGATCATTTTGAATCACTATCGTCATTAAGCAGTTTACACACTCTTTCTGAAAGGAAAACAACTCCTAGACAAGTGTTTTGTTCTGTTTTTCAGAGAAATGATGACTAACCCTTGAAAAGGAAAAAGGAAAGCCATGTCACTCTTTGGCTTAGACTGTACGCGGAAGAAAGAGAAAGGTACATGCACGACATACAGCTCTGACATCAGAACACTATCAAACCGAAGTCTTTCATCGCTCAGTGAATTGTCATTGTTGAAGAATGCAGAGACATTCATTGGTTGATTTCCCTAACAAGTAGATGTGCTGTTGAAGATGTTTGTTTGAGCATTGGGACAAACACTTTGGCTCATCAACTTGCCTAACCTAACACCTAACATTTATAAAGAGTATATACAATCTCTCTCTCTCTTTTCTTCTAGAGGTGGAGAGGAAAATCAGAGCAAATGACAGAGAATATAACTCATCATTCAAATATGCTGTGAGTATAAAATCAGAAAATCACTATTTCAAACCTACAAAACGAACATTTATGATTTGTCTGATGACATAGGTGTCATCATGACATTATATCAACCAAACAGTTTTCTCTTAACAGATTGCAGTTATTTCTAGATACCTTTCTGTTGAAAAAAACCCCACTTGTTATTTGTCATCGTCTTTATCACGTATTACTTATATTTGGAAATGACTCCCAGCATGTGTGATCTCTAGACAAACCACACCACCACATGATATCTGCACAACACTATTGAACCGTCTTTCATCTCTTATCTTTTCCTCCTGAAGACCAATTCCATCAAGACCTCCAAATACAACCCCTTCACTTTTCTGCCTCTCAACTTGTTTGAGCAGTTCCAGAGGATCGCTAATGCGTACTTCCTCTTCCTGCTCATCCTACAGGTGTGTAAAATCCAAGAGTACTGAGTGAAGCACTGGAAACAGGTGACAAGAGTGATATGCTCAGAATATGTTTTCAAAATAAATAAATGGATGAATAGGGATTTGAATACAAAATCTGTCCAATTCAAGGGAAGTGAAATTCTTTCTGGGTGTTTCCTCAATTTGACACATTCATGCATAATGTGACCCTGACTTCCCGTATCAAGCCTACGCCCCACACATTCTAAATGACTCAATACTTGCACAATAATGACCGTCTCATGACCCAGTAACTTCATTTACTCGCTCTTTACTAGCCTTGACTTTGAGGAAAGTCAGCCAACATCAGCCAATTCTCGTTACTCGTCATGGGCAGCTATTTTCTTTCATGCAAGTAAAGCGACCATATACAGTAGTAAATCAATGGAGAGACTATAATTGTAAAAAATTACATGATTAATAACAGGCAATATTTTCTGAAGCCCACTTCTCACATTCATATATGTGCAACGTCTCTGGCTCACAATACAGTAACTACATGTATGTTGTTGCCATTACTTTAATATCATGTTCCCACATTCAAAGCACATTAACATGTTTTGTTCCGTAGGTTATTCCTGATATCTCTTCTCTGTCCTGGTTCACCACTGTCGTCCCTCTAGTCTTAGTATTATCAGTGACTGCAGCCAAAGACGCCATTGATGATATTGTAAGTACACACATGTGACTACATACAAGATCTATTCATTCTTTGTTTATATTTCTTTATTTTCCCCTCCTGAGAGGAAACAGCAAGATCCGACTGTGATTAGACAGTTTTTGCCAAATTATTCTTTTAAAGGGATAGTCCACTTATATTCGGTCAACATTTCCTCACCCTCGTGTTGTTCCAAACATGTATGACTTTCTTTCCGCTGCTAAACACAAAAGAAGACGTTTTGAATGTTGATTGTTCATAACAAAGCAGTTTTGATCCCACTGCATTGTTTGTCCAAGTCAATGGGAACCAAAACTTCAAAACACAGTGTTCCTGTGGCTCGGTGGTAGAGCATTGCGTCAGTTGCGCAAAAGGTTGTGGGTTCGATTCCCAGAGAACACATGTACTAATGAAAATGTATAACCTGAATGCAATTGTAAGTCGCTTTGGATAAAAGCATCTGATAAATGTAAAACTGTTTAGCTACAATATTAGAAAACAGTATTCCGCAGTAGAAAGGACGTCACACAGGTTGTTGATTATTTTATACATTGTAGTACTGGATAGCTTTGCCCCACCAATCATGTATTTTGTCCCAATGTGATCCAGAGGACTTCCAGATGTTCTGCCAGATCCCAAACGGAGCTAACTCTGGGTTTCACATGCTCTGGTTGTGAGTCTTATGGAAATAAACTGACATTTAGTTAATGAGAATGGCAGCTTTTACTATAATACTCAGTACACGTCTGATTTAAATGCCCTTTACTTTGGTGCACAGGCGTCATCAAGCAAACTTTCCTCTGAGCAGTAGAAAATCGTAACGCGAAAGGTTACGGATCTAAAATCTGGAAAATTTGATACAGTTAACAGGAGCCACCTCACCCTCAGCAGGAATACAATAGTGCTTATGTTCCTGCTGAGAGGAGGGGAGTGGAGGGGAATTAAGGAATAACACTTCTCGCCCCTCCTCTCCTCTTTCTCTAGCCTTCAGAAACTGGGATGAGCTGCTTTCTGGATGCAGAAGGTCTTGGCATTTGAAGACCGAGAATTATCTTCTGTCTTCAGACATTCATTCATCCCACGAGAGCTTCTGTTACATTTTTCTTTTTGCTTTCATTTAATTTCCTACATTTTTTTTCTCTCTGACAGAATCGCCACAGAAGTGACAGGAAGGTGAATAACCGGAAAGTGAATGTGCTCATCGATGGAAAGTGAGTGGCTGTCAAATTGTGTTTGTCACTCTCTGTCAGTCTTGTTACTACACACCTTTTTCAAATATGAATTTCACATGACACCAAATGCAGTCAGAGCTATTCATAGCTTTCGGTCATTGGACCTGCTCGAAGACTTGGAGGGCAAAACATCCATAACTGCAGCCGCAAATATCTAGATCACCTCTCAAAAGAATAAAACAAAGGCTTTTCTGAACAAAATGCAAGTTTTGATCATTTGCGATCCATATTAAACACCCGCGGTAATGTTTCAATCATAAATAGTGCGACAAAACATTGTAAAAACACTTAAAGTGCCATAATATATTTAAAACAGTAATATTAAAAGATCAAATTCAGTATTCCCCATATTAATGATGCATAGTTTACACAGGCAATCAGATGAGGCCGGAATATGAACGCAATCCGCTTAACGATTCAGTGTTTTCCTTCTAATGGTTTTATATGGGAAGCCATTTAATGTGAAACTTTGCACATTGTGTTTATATTCTGGCTTCTTCTGCTCTTCTGTACAAAATATACATCATCAATAAGGTGTCCACTGAATCTCGTCTTTTAATATCTGCATTTTACTACATTAATACTTGATGCAATCTGCTAAAAATAACTGGTGGTCAGTGGAGCAAAGCTTGGTTTTTCCCGCCGGGGGGGGGGGGGGGCGTTCCTATAAGGGTGTGACGTTGCGTGAAAACTATCAATTTTGGGTTCAAACATTTGCTGTCAAGACTTTTTTTTAATTTTGTTTATACAA
Organism: Oxygymnocypris stewartii; assembly: GCA_003573665.1. NCBI lineage: Eukaryota > Metazoa > Chordata > Actinopteri > Cypriniformes > Cyprinidae > Oxygymnocypris > Oxygymnocypris stewartii. Next base: position 113,369 of record QVTF01012063.1, on the reverse strand, counting down.
CTTAATTTTGGTATATGGTCATGACCTGAGTGTTTCAGTAACATTTATCATATCACTAATACTATAAATGGTTTCATAAATTGTAGCTCAACCCAGGTTAATTTTTTCCTTATTTTGTTCAGCTCTTGGGCACTTTCTAGAGCCCAAAACTTTGCCCATTTAACTGAAAGGTGGGATTTAGTGAGTGTTCTTCTCATACTGGTAACCTGGAATGCTTTGAATTTTTAACTAACTACAAAACAAACATATCAATCACAACAGGACGCAGCTGTAGACGCATCGAACGGTTCTTCCTGTTGTTCTAGATCACACACACAATGAATGGCTGCTTGAATGATGCCTCAGATTTCTATTTTTGAAATAATTTTCCTGGTGGTCCCTCATTATATGCGTCAGTATCAAGCTCAGCAGGAATGTGCTCATAATTTATGTTGCGTTAAATAGACACACATGACCCACACACCTGAGTGTTGCAACTTCTTGTAATCAGAATGATGTGGTTTATGTGGTTGACATAATTTGTTCTCTTTCTTTCAAAATAGGCTGATAAGCGAAAAATGGATGAATGTGCAAGTGGGAGACATCATAAAGTTGGAGAACAACCAGTTTGTCACAGTAATACATTTTACAGATTTAGATTGTATTAAATGTAACGTTAAACTGTATATCTTTACTTAAAGATTTAGCATCAGATGTAAATTGATATTGAGTTAACATCAGCTTGACTCTCTGTATCATCCTCACAGGCAGATTTGCTCCTGTTGTCCAGCAGCGAACCTCTCAACTTGGTGTACATTGAAACTGCGGAGCTGGATGGGTGAGTACAAGAAACAGAAAATAAGCATTGTTGTTTTTATGTATGTGCAGCTATATGAAATACTTTTGTGTTGTATTAATGAAGCTGAAATATCTCTGAAAAAGCTGAATTTTTTTTTTTTTAAATTTAAGTTGGAATACTGAATTTACGGTTTGTTTTCTTTGTTGCTTTTTGTCACACAGAGAAACCAACCTGAAGGTTAAACAGGCTCTGACTGTAACGGGAGACATGGGAGACAGTTTAGAGGCTCTGGCTTCATTCAATGGTGAGGAGAGAGAGAGAGAGAGAAAGAGAGAGAGAGAGAGACAGAGACAGAGAGAGAGAGAGAGAGAGAGAATTCCTTGCTCTAGTTAAAGGGATAGTTCACTAAAAATGACAATTCTGTCATCATTTATCTTCCCTCAAGTTATCCCAAACCTACAAGAGTTTCTGTTGAATACAAAAGATAACAACACCTTTTAGCTAACCGTCTACTGTTACCAACATTAAGTATAAAAAAGCACAGACTGTTTAATGCTGCTCAGAGATGCATAAATGCAATTACAACTGTATATTTTGATCCTAGTAGGAGTTGAGGAGAGTCAGAGCAGGCATAGTTTAGTCCGTAATTTTCAGTATGCAGCTTTGCATCTTTACACTGTATTTTGAGAGGGCAGAGACCAGCCTTAACTTGGCTGTGTGCGGGTGCATAAAATTGAAATCGTATCCTATACAAATGACGATGGACACACATCAGAGATTTACTCCATGATCATACTCCTTCCAATCATAGAGAGCCAACGGGGGAGGGGCAGAGCCAAAGGGGGAGGGGCATGTCCAAAATCAAACCAGTCACAGATGTGAGAAGGACATGCAAACAATTACTGACCCGTCCTACGCTGATAATTCTTCCAGCATCTCTCCTTCGTGCAGATGTTAATCTCTGAAGAAGTCTTTACTAGTTAATAATTTAGGAAAGGAACTTGAGTCAGCAACACACTACCCTTTCCAAGTCTTTTTTTTCTCTTATTCGTATTTAAAAATATGGAAAATAGTGCATCTTCCTATCTGTATTATTTTTGTTTGCTGTGTTCTCCGATAGGAATCTCAGATTTTTCTCCTGAGCACAACCCCAGCTTACATGTCTCCTGTAGAGTTTCAAAAGAGAACAATAGTCTCATGTTGTGGTCAGAAGATAATAAAGTCTGCTAAAATAAGTGCAAATGTATCAATTTTTTTGCAAAACCACATTATCTGAGCTATGCAATTCACACACACACACACACACACACACACACACACACATAGTTAATAGAAATGAAATGTAACAGAGAACTCCCGAATCTCAACTACTGAGCAATAATGTTTCCTCTGGTCTTCTCTGTGGTTTGTTCAGGGGAGGTGTGCTGTGAGCCTCCTAACAACCGTCTGGATCGCTTCACAGGCACGCTGACATTCGGCACACAGAAACACTCTCTGGACAACGAGCGAGTCCTGCTGAGGGGCTGCACGCTCAGAAACACAGACTGCTGTTATGGCCTGGTGTTGTTTGCAGGTAATACATTCAGGCAGAAGAGTGGTGTGTGCTCTGGAGCTGTCTGTGTCCCAGTTCAATTCCTCTTTATTACTGCAGAGAATGTGTGTGTGTTTTATGCTTTTGAGGTTTCCCAGCCCATAGACTAAATAGACTTGACAAATACTGACTTTTAAATAAATAATAGTCTGGATGTATGATTGAAATCATTATAGAGGTTTGTTGTCCTGAAGGAAAAGTATCGTGGTTCATATATATGTTATGTCTTCAGGCCCAGAGACTAAACTGATGCAGAACTGTGGGAAAAGCACCTTTAAGAGGACAAGTATCGATCGACTCATGAATGTACTGGTGCTCTTTGTAAGTTAAACGTCTAATCTATAGTTCCACCTTTATACAGCATATGCATGTACATGTATATATAGGCCTACTAATAATTTTTATTTAGCAAGAATTCATTCAATTAAACAAAAGTGACTAAACACTTTTACTCGTAATTTTTTTTCCACAAAAATATTAAGCAGCACAACGGTTTTCAACACTGATATTAAAAAGACTTGTGAGCATCAAATCATCATATTAGAATGATTTCTAAAGGATCATGTGACACTACAGACTGTAGTAATAATGCTGAAATTCAGTTGTATACATTAAATTCAAAATAATTTACATTAAAATAGAAACAGGTCTTTTAAATTGTAATACTACTTCACAGTGTTACTGTTTTACTGTATTTTTGACTAAATTAATGCAGCCTTGTAGTGAGCATAAGAAAAAATCTTAAGACCATAATCTAAACTATAAAAATGAACAGAAACGTGAATATATTAATAGGAGACTATGTTTGTTCATATGATATTTAATGTGATTGGTTAGTATGTAAGCAGATGTTGGTAACTAAGTTAACACGTTTGATCTCATCACAGATCTTTGGGCTTCTGGCTCTGATGTGTATTATTCTGGCTGTGGGGAATTGGATTTGGGAAAACCATGCAGGGTCAAAGTTCAAGGCCTTTCTTCCACGGGAAGAGAACACTGCGTTTTCAGCGTTCCTCACTTTCTGGTCTTACATTATAATCCTCAACACTCTGGTGCCCATCTCATTATATGTCAGGTAGAGTATGCACTGTATTCATGTACTGTGTATATGTTTGTTTTCTGTGAAAAGTAACATGAATTCAAACGGTCTAGAATTGGCTGTAATGCTGCTGTAATTCTTCAATGAAACCTTTGATCGTCATGCTGATAATGCAAAACATTTTGCACTAATTAAAGTAAAGAATTTCGTTTTCATTCTCTGTTTTTATATTGCAGTATGGAAGTAATTCGGTTAGGCAACAGTTACTATATCAACTGGGACAGGAACATGTATCACGCACGAACTGGCACGCCAGCTGAGGCTCGAACCACAACGCTCAACGAAGAGCTCGGTCAGATCAAATACATCTTCTCAGACAAAACCGGCACGCTCACACAGAACATCATGACCTTCAACAAGTGCTCCATTAATGGGAAATCTTATGGTCAGGACCATTCCCACATGCATCAGTTGTTTATTATATTTATAGGCATATGTTATTTCAAAGGATTGCCAAGACATGAAACTCCCCTGCAGCGATCAAACAGACCGATTCGGTTTGAACTTAAAAGTGTGTTTTCTCTGCTCTACAGGAGATGTTATTGACCACTATAGTGGACAGAGGCTGGAGATCACAGAGGTGAGAAACAGAGTCTCAAACAATCGCAAGGGATCTTAATGAGTCTGCTGGGTTAATGAGTTTGCAGTTTGGTAATAGGAAATGACACCAGTGGATTTCTCCTTTAACCGGCTTGCGGACCCAAAATTCTTCTTTTATGATCATAGTCTGGTAGAGGCTATAAAGCTGGAGCTTCCAGACGTTCATGCTTTCTTCAGATTGCTCGCTCTCTGTCACACTGCCATGGCAGAAGAGAAAAAGGAGGGTGAGTGGTTTTGTATAACGTGCCTTACCTTTTTACTGTATGTGTACCTTAAAACATGCATTGTGTTTTTTTTTATTGTTTTATTTATTTACTTTTATTAATTTACTTTGTAGGTGATCTAGTGTACCAGGCCCAGTCTCCTGATGAGGGCGCTCTGGTCACGGCCGCGCGTAATTTCGGCTTTGTGTTCCGCTCACGCAGCCCTGAGACAGTAACAATAGAGGAGATGGGGATTCAGAGGAGCTATGAGCTCCTAGCCATCCTGGACTTTAACAATGTGCGAAAAAGGATGTCTGTAATTGGTATGCTCACTGCTGCTTGAACAAACAGTTTTTACCTATAATAAACATGTCCTGAAAATGTAGGCCACTCTCCGTCAGGCTATCCAAGACGGAGAGTTTGTTTCTTCATCAGAACAGATTTGGAGAATTGCATCACTTGCTCACCAATGGATTCTTTGCAGTGAATGGGTGCCAAACAGCTGATAAAAACACAATAAGCCGATGTGACTCCTGTGCATTAATTGTTGTCTTGTGAAGTGAAAAGCTGTGTGTTTGTATTAAACAAATCCATCATTAAGACATTTTAACTTTAATTGCTTCTGGCTAAAATAAGTGTCCTCTATCCATAATATTGGTTTCTTCAGTGAAAAAGTCATCTCATCTGAATCAGGAGAGAAATATGCACAGCACGTTTATAGGTTAAAACCATTCTAATAAATATATGGGTGGGTTTTGTTGTGAGAAGACAACAGGGGATTGACTTTTTCACTAGAGGAATTATTATATAGATTATAAACTGATTATTTGACCAGAAGTAATGGTTTAAAGTTAAAAAAAAATTATGAAAGATTTGTTTTTTGCAAATATGCATCTTATTTGAGTCATGTGGATTACTTGTGGATTATAGTGACATTTTTATCAGCCGTTTAGATTTCATTCTGACGGCACCCATTCACTGCAGAGGAACCACTGGTGAGCAAGCACTGTAAAGCAACATTTCTTAAAATCTGTCCAGATGATGAAACAAACCAATCTGCATCTCGATGGCCTGGTGGTGAGTGAATTTACAGCAAAATGTATTTTTAGGCTAACATATTGCTTTAAGAAGGCTCCATGTCTCTTCTCATATAGTGTGTATTTTATGTGTGTTAAATTTGTGTTTTTTCTTTCAGTTCGTAATCCAGAGGGCAAGCTCTCACTATATTGTAAAGGAGCAGACACCATCATATACGAGAGACTACATCCCTCCTGCAGCGAACTGATGAAGGTCACCACTGAGCACCTCAATGTGAGTCAACACCAGAGGGCTCTAGAGAGACTACAAAGAGAACATTTGTTTATCTCTCTCAGAGCTTCACATGCTATCTCACACACTTTAGACAATATAGCTCTGTTCCAAAACCTTGTGAGCAGCCTCTCAGTATTCCGTCTACTTAGGCAGTGAATTAATTACTTTTAAACTCAAATCATCATAAGCAGGTCATCTCCATAGAAAACTCTACAGATTTCCTCACAATAGGAGTGCCTGTCGTTCACAGAGTTACAGTACATGTACTTTAAATCTTGCACATTAAATATATATTTGATTGTGCATTATTTCAATATCTATTTTTCTCTGCCTCTGTAGGAGTTTGCTGGTGAGGGGTTGAGAACTCTAGTTCTAGCATATAAGGATTTGAATGAGGAATATTTTTCCGAGTGGAAACAGCGCCACCATGAGTCCAGTGTGTCGCTGGAGGACCGGGAGGAGAAACTGGAGAAACTATACGAGGAGATAGAGAAAGACATGATGGTATGAACAAAACACACCCTCACAAAAAGCATAGTCTTTACGATGGCTGTTCTGTTTAATTTACCCACAATTTTACCTATTTTTTTGTATAGAATATGATGCTAAAGTGTTTTTGTGCTGTCTTATTTGTTTAGTTAATCGGAGCCACTGCAATAGAGGATAAACTTCAGGATGGAGTCACTCAGACCATTGAACAGCTGGCCAAAGCCGAAATCAAAATCTGGGTGCTCACTGGTGACAAGCAAGGTGCTTCATTATTTGGTTCTAAAATGTCTTTATGCTATTTGAGACCCTTAATCACATCCCCAATACTGACTAGTTTAAGTCAACCTGATGTGTTTGCTTATTTGCTGTGCTGTGCATCTCATGCTATGAAGAGAGGAAAAATGGCATTAAGCAACACAATGTCTTCCCAAATATTATTTTTGTATTTAAACGAAAACTTCTATGTTTTACTTTATGAAAGTTCAATGATTCAGTTATGTAACATAATGAGGTCAGTGCTTGTCATTTATAACCGTTATATAATGTACTGATTACCCAGTGTGTGTGTGTGTGTGTGTGTGTGTGTGTGTGTGTGTGTGTGTGTGTGTGTGTGTGTGTGTGTGTGTGTGTGTGTGTGTGTGTGTGTGTGTGTGTGTGTGTGTGTGTGTGTGTGTGTGTGTGTGTGTGTGAGTGAGTGAGTGAGTGAGTGAGATAGATAGATCATGGTTGACAGGATTGTTAATTAAGTTCCTTTAATGATAAAGTACCAAGTGGCCCTCTGAAAACGTTCTTGTTTCTGTCTGTCTCTCTAACAGAGACCGCTGAGAACATTGGCTACTCGTGTAGCCTGCTGAGGGAGGAGATGAACGACGTGTTTATTGTTGCAGCTAATTCACCCGAGGAGGTCAGACAGGAGCTGAGGTAATATGTCTCATGGAAATGACATATATCATATATATATACCAGTGCTAAAACACATGGGTGAAGTCAAAATTCTTAAATTGGGTGGGCGGGCATTTTTTGTCTATTAAATGTAATATCCACAATTTTGCTTGCGACAGTATGATTATTTTTCCTGCTACTGTTTTGATACTTTTTGTGTATGTTTGTACAGAATTTCTGTTGTTTATATTTAAATGGTCTCTTTTTTGCAAAGGGATGCCCGTCTAAAAATGTGTCCTGCTACTGAACAAGACAAATTCCTTGTTCCTGAGATTATCCTGGGTGAGACTCCTAAAGTGGTTCAGGATGAAAACGTAAATGGAGACTACGGACTGGTGATAAATGGACACAGCCTGGTGAGAAACTCTCTTCTGCCTGATGTCTGAATGTATGGCTGCACAGAGTTAAACCATCTTATTTCCTGATGGGATCTTTGTGTTCCCAGGCATTCGCTCTGGAGAGCAACATGGAGCTGGAGTTTTTACGGACGGCTTGCATGTGCAAGACGGTCATCTGCTGTCGGGTGACTCCTCTGCAGAAAGCTCAGGTGGTGGAGCTGGTCAAGAAATATAAGAAAGTGGTCACTCTAGCCATAGGAGATGGAGCTAATGATGTCAGCATGATTAAAGGTGAATTCTGCTTGACAACCGTACAGATGCAGAACAAAGCTTTCTTAGGAATTTCTTTGTGTTGTTTTATTATATGAAATGACATTTTAGACAGAATGTAAGAAAATGTGAAATGTTTCTGCAGATATTAAATCACAATTGGAGTTTTGTTGCTTTTAGTCCTTGTTCATAGCAATGCGGTGTTATTTTAGTATTATTTGTATAATATTCTAGTATTTAATTAGAGTTTTAATATTTTGATATTTTCAGTGTTAATTTACACTTTTTTTTCAATTCATTTTCATATTTCCATATAGCTTAATTTTTTTTATTTCAGTTTTAGTTAGAAAATAATTTATTTCCGTTTTACTTTAGTTTTTAGTAATTAAAATTAACCTTATTTTAGTCCGATGCAAAGCAACAATTTTCACGAAAGGTTTTTAAGTGTAAATTTTTAGCTAATATTTGTATTTTATTTTAGCTTTATAAAAAAAAAAAAAGTTTAGTTTTAGTTAACGATAACAACAATGTAGCACTGAGACCATCTACAACGTAAGCCGGTGAACTCCCAAAAGTGACTTCATCGTTTATGATTCTTTTGCTGTGCTAATACTTGTGCTTTTCACATTTATTGAATTTGATCCATTACCCAGGCTTCATTTGTATTTATTCATCGTATTGTCTCCTCCTGCAGCGGCTCATATCGGTGTGGGCATCAGCGGGCAGGAGGGGATGCAGGCAGTGCTGTCGAGTGACTTTTCTTTCGCTCAGTTCCGCTTCCTGCAGCGCCTCCTGCTGGTACACGGCCGCTGGTCATACCTGCGCATGTGCAAGTTCCTGCACTACTTCTTCTATAAGAACTTCACCTTTACCTTCGTGCACTTCTGGTACGCATTCTTTTGCGGCTTTTCCGCTCAGGTGAGACAAGTGCAGCAAAACTGAAAACTTCTCTTTGTTTATTGTATTTACCCTTGCAAAGACTTTACTTAATTATTTGTACATATAAAAAGCATTTTTGGTTCTTGCATGTCTTTCTAGACGGTGTATGATGAAGGCTTCATCACTTTGTATAACTTGGTATACACCGCCCTGCCTGTTCTGGGAATGAGTCTGTTTGACCAGGTGTGTGTGTGTGTGTGTGTGTGTGTGTGTGTGTGTGTGTGTGTGTGTGTGTGTGTGTGTCTCTGTCTCTGTCTCTGTCTCTGTGTTACATGAAATTACAATTAATTTATATCTGTCCAAACAAATTCAATACTGATTATTCTGAACTAGACCGTTGTGAAAGGCTAATATATTAACTTTCAAGGAACATTAAACCGTGTCAGTTCACCATGCTCTTGTGTGTTAAAAAGATGAATAAGACCTAATGGTTAGAAATGAACTGTTTGTTGAAATGAAACATGACTTGATATTGTTTTTCACGGTTCTCCAGGATGTGAATGCTGGCTGGAGTCTGGAGTATCCTCAGCTGTATGTTCCAGGGCAGTTGAGTCAGTACTTCAGTAAACGTGCTTTCATGAAGTGTGCTCTTCACAGCTGTTACAGCTCTCTAGTCCTGTTCTTTGTGCCTTACGCTGCCACATATGACACGGCGAGATACGACGGCAAAGATGGTGCAGACTATCAGTCATTCGCACTGATTACTCAAACCTGCCTCACAGTCACTGTGTGTGTACAGGTCAGTTTAACATTTGCAGTTGTGTGTGCGATTCATTTGATTGGAAGTCCCCCCCCCTAATTTCTCTATGTTCCATGCAGTTGGGGCTGGATCTCTCATACTGGACTGTTGTTAACAATCTCTTTGTTTGGGGAAGTTTGGGAATGTTCTTCATATTGACCTTCACCATGTACACTGATGGACTTTTCCGGTTACGTCCATCTTCTTTTGCATTCATTGGTAAGCAGGTCTTGCATGTTGCATTGCATAGTTTGTAATGTGTATGTTATATCACATACTGTTTTTCATACTAATGAAAAAGTGTGTAGAGTGAGTACAGTGTGTGTATGTTGGGTTTTACAGGAACTGCCCGGAATTGTCTTAACCAGCCCAACGTGTGGCTGACCGTTGCATTGACAGCTATACTGTGTGTGCTGCCTGTGGTTGCTTACCGGTTCTTCTACAGCCAGATCTCTCCTACCATCAATGACAAGGTATAGACTTACTTAACCTCACTTTACTGATCCTCAAATACAGTTGAATTCTCCGTTCCTTTTACTTGCCCAATTACTGTAAATTACATCATTATTCCATGAACCATTATAATATCAAATACATTTAAGGTCATTTATCAATCAAATTACACATTGGCATAATCTGAATATTCAGTAATTGACTATGTTTACATGCGCATTAAATTCTGTTTAAGGTCTATATTCAGATTCAGAACGTTCAGGTATCTGAATATTGCTGTAATACAATATGCTCAGTTTTATAACCTTTTCAATGATAATTTAATTAGGACTAACACTTGTCACCTTTTAATATGCCTGACACCACCAAAAGGAAAGGTTCAAGTAATCATTAATAATAATAATAATCGTTCAAGGTAATTTATTTTAATAAGTCTCATTGTCACTCTAGAAATACATTGCTTTTTATTCTTAATGCTGCAAATCTTTTTTTAATTTTGTTCTGCAGATGAAAAACACAAAACTGCATTCTGAATTCAGAGTAGTGCATTTCTCTCGTTTTAAAATGTGTTTTTATTTGATTACCAAACACTTTGGATTGCAGTGTTAACATGACTCAATACTAATGCTGGCAAATATTAATGGAGTTATGATGTAAATGTAGTCATTGCGAGTGGCTAAATGAGAGAGAAAACCGTAAAGACCGAATGAGAGGAAGTACTATATGCACATTAAAATCTCTTTATAATTATGTGTAATATAGTAGTATCAAAATGATAGGAGTATAATGAATAATAGAGTAAAGAGAGAGACAGTATCTCAAGTGTTTTCTGAAATTGATGGATATATAGGTGCACAAATGAACATTTGTGTTTTGATTGTTAAATACAGGTGAGGTATAAGGTGCGTCAGATGAAGGAGCCCGCTCCTCCTCCGCGCCGCACCAGGCTCACCCGAAGGAGCACACGGCGGTCCGGTTACGCCTTCTCGCACGCCCATGGCTACGGTGACCTCGTGACCTCTGGCAGATTTCTGCGGCGACATGCACCTGCTCGCTCCATGGGCTTGATTCCCACCGGACGCTCTCCAGGGTTCAAGCCCACAGGTCGGTCTGCGGGCTACAGCCCGGCCGGGCGAGAACAGAACCCCAAGCAGAAAGTAGAACCGACGTCACTGCAGATGTTCCGTGCGGTTAAAGACCCTTCCTTTTGAGGGGCAGCTTCTCAACCAGAGCTAGAACCAAAACCTTAAATGCTGTTTACAGGGTTTGAACTCTTAGGGACAATTTCACAGCTGCTGTGTTATGCGAATATAGCAGAATACTACATATGCACACTAAGAACAAAAGACTTGATTCTGAAATCTTGTACGAAAAATGCAAGTGTGCTTTACAGCAAGAACAAACTGAAGCATCCGTCATGCTGAAGGACAGAGAGTATATACTTGTCCTTTCCACTGTCATCACTACAACGGGAGCGACAGACAAACTTGACTGCGAGAGAGCAAAAACAATGGCATGTACATGATATCATAGAGGAAGTCCTGTGTAATCTAGTTTCCTGTTCTTTTCCTCTTCCAGGTACTATGTCGACTCTGAGTTCAGTATAAACCTACACACAACATTCTACAGTCATTTCATAACTCAAACGGGTCATAGCATATTTCCTATACTTTATTATTATTTTTCTGAGGTCCTTTTATAATATTAGTCAACTTTTTATTTTGCACCAAAACAGTCTAATTTTTCATTCCTATTTCTGGCCTTTAGAATTAAAGGGATAGTTTACATTTATGCATTTAGCAGACGCTTTTATCCAAAGCGACTTACAATTGCATTCAGGTTATACATTTTCATTAGTATGTGTGTTCCCTGAGAATCGAACCCACAACCTTTTGCGCTGCTGACGCAATGCTCTACCACTGAGCCACACAGGATAGTTCACCAAAAATTTTGTCATTAATTGATATCGTTCCAAACCCATAAGACCTTTGTTCATCTTCGGAACCCAAATTAAGATATTTTTGATTAAATCCGAGAGCTTTCTGAGCCTCCATAGAGAGCAATGCAACTGAAATATTCCCGGACCCAGAAACGTACAGTAGTCAGGACATCGTTATAATAGTCCATGTGACATCAGCGATTCAACTACGTGTAGTTCACTTTTCATCAAAAATAACATAATTTGTGTTCTGAAGTTGAATGGGTTTGGAACGACACGAGGGTGAGTAATTAATGACAGAATTTTCTGTTTTGGGTGGATTGACCCTTTAAACAGGCCTTTTTGCTACTGTACCTTTAAGAGCTCATATAAGAGCTTTCTTAGCTCATGAAGTGAGTAAAGGCCTGTTCAGACCAAGAACTTTAACTATAATGATAATTATGTGGTGCATCCAAAACAGTGCGTGATAACATTGTTTATTATAAGTGTGTGCTGCAGTTTTATTATCTGCTGCTTTGAATGCTCAAACTCTTTAAAGCAGGAAGGATTCTGATTGGCTGTCAATTTTATTTTATTTTTTCTAGCTAAAACTAATCTTTATTGTCATAGTTATCATCGTTGGTGTGAATAGGCCTTAACAGTTCTGTAATGGCCCTCAAATATAAGATTGGAGTGAGATGGTCAAGGACCTTGTTAAAAATAAAGTCAGCTGCTCTACTAATTTTGGGATGCATTGTAAGTTGACACAGAGTCACATATGCTACAGATACAGACAGCCAGAAACAGCCCATGTCTTACACTTATATTTACCAACTTTTTACCAGCTCAAATAATAGTATTTCATTATTTCACCATGACTAGGCATTCCAAGTTGCTGAACAGACATTATTGTTGTGAATGTAATATATTCCTCACTTTGACAACACAGTCTCAGCTTCCAGAACAAGACATTTTTGCAGCTTTTGTTTCTATACATGCTTTTCTTATAATGAGTTTTAACTTACAAATGTTTCCGTATTTTAAATAAGTCACATATTTGAAAAGATCAAGGAAACATCAATTTATTTTCATCTTTATGTCTATGTTTAAAGCTAAAAAGAAATAGGGAGACCAGTTTGGAGACATGCATAGTATTAAATACTACGCATAGAGTGCCTTCCATATGAATTTGACTTACCGATCAATAAAAGCATAAATTCTTACGGTTTGGGAACATACAAGTGTATTTTCAGCACAGTAGAAAACATTTTAATTCAGTATTACTTGGAATATACATCATATTCATACCCTAGTTGTTGTACTATGCAAATCCTGTATTTTTTGTACAAATAAAATACTTTTTGCACATTTTATATTGTATTAAACTGTAAGTTTGTTCAAGTCTTGTCAGTTACACATGGCTGAAATGAAAATACATCCCTTAATGATTCACCCTAATAGTGTTCCAAACATACATGAACATAAAACTTCAAAGAATATTCTGGCTACTCTTTGTGATATAATGAAGTGAATAATGACAGAAGATAGGCCCCAAAAACACCGCATTTAAAACAGCAAAACAGTTAATTTAATTTTAAATTATTTAAAAAATCTGATATTTTAATAAATATATACACACAAATATTTAATTCAAATATATTACACGCATATACATAAAACATTTTTTTTTACTAAATATTTAGATTTAGATATTTAACAAGTATATATACAAGAGATATTTGGACAGAAATTGTACCTCTGTGGTTACGGATTTGCATCACTAAAAACAACCTAGCAACATTTGTCAATTTAACAAGCAAAAGCCATTTGCAATGACATTGAAATTGCATGCCCAAGAACAACTGTAATCCATCCAGCCTAAACAATGAGAAATGCATCTTTAGTAATGCTAGAGAGCAGGCAGAACAAAGAGCTGCCTACAGGGGACCAGCAGTATACACCCCAGTGACCCACCCACCCCTACGCTGTCAAACCACAGTATGCAAAAGCGCTCATCTGGACCCTAAAGACGTGATTTGTGACCGTGTATCGGATTAAAGAAGCCCAAAAGTCAGCATTGTAAGAGGACGCAGAGTGAGGGAGGGCGCGCTTCATTCTGACGTAGCGTCGCGCGCTCGCTCCAGCCCTGCGCCTCTGTTACGCGCAGTATCTCCTCAAAACCAGCCCAAACGTGGCGATCGTTCAGCGTGATTTGACATCGTGACATCTAGGAATCAAGGAGATGACATTTATCGCCAGCGTGAGTATAAATATGGCTTCGCTTTTCGAAATGGAAATTTGGGAAACAGTGTGGAGGAAGCTAACGGGACTGCCCGCTGGCGAATATTACATCACTGCTGCTGATTCAGATTTAACTGTGATTTGTTCATTGTTAAGAATGAAATGAGCCGACATTTATGCTATTGTCATTTTAAAATGGTAAAATGTAGACGTGTGCGCATTCACCGTTATCTTCGCTCATATAACGTTATAACGTAACACGCCCGGTTTTACTCTCGCATCGTCGCTGTTATCATTCAATATCCGAGCAGTGTTTTTACTGTCTTAAAGGTGGTTTTCTTCGCCTTTACAATAATGAAATCATCAGAAAGCATGGCCCAGAAGAGGCACATTCGTGTTCAGAAAACCAGCGGTCATGGACAGGCTGTAGGTTTTTTGTTTTGATACTGATTTGGCATGATTTATTGATGCTTCGACTTGCTTTTATGGCGCATTGCATGTAAAATAGACAAGAATACACACGTGGTCAAATCAGATGCAGGGAGTTATGTCAGATATGCCTCCGTGATTCGCTGTGGACGAGTGAGGCCTGTGTTTGCGCATCGATCCAACAATAAACACCCGTCACTTCAGCTGAACACATCGGGCCTTATCGATGATGATACGAACGCTAAACATGACTGGAGAAAACAGCGACGTTAGCGGACGAACACTAATAAGCCTGCTAATGTACGTTTGATATACTGTACTTCATTTACTGACCGAGATTCGTCAATATGGCTAACTTTTCTGTCCCCTGGTATGATTTTTAAATGAAAATGTAAGTCATTGTAGTTTCGAAGATCAGATTAAATGCTTTTAATTTTAGAAGCTTTATTAGGTGTCGTCATTAACGTTATCCCTAAAGGTTATTATTATTGGAGAATTGTACAACCTTCTTTTTGTTAATTTTATTTATGGTTAACTGACTTTTAACTTGTTGTGCAAGCAAGTGCAAAGTTTATCTTTATTTATTTTTTTATTCACCATCACATGTTATCATAGAATATCAAATCCACTTGAATTTCAGATAGAAATGTTGTATCTCAGATGAAACAGAAGACATGCTTCGTACATGCCAGTGAATGACTATCGCTACTTTCCTCTATTATGTTAGAATGCACACCACGATAAACAAACATGGCTTGTAACATGTTGGATGCTCTTTACAGTGTGTAATTATGACCATAGCACAATGTTACTCACTTGACCCATAGTGGTAATTGGATAATTTCGATGTAGAGAAATACTACTGAATATAACATTAATTTAGTGTTACATAACTAAAATATGTTTCGCTTGATCTCTGAGAGAACTTTCTAGTCTGATTCCGTTGAACAAAAGCAGCTTGTGTTCAAGAGATGACTGAGATGTTGTCATTTCAATTATTGAAAGCCTATTATTGATCATGAGGGGTTCAAATTGACCATGAACCATTATAGTGCAATATAGTAAAACTGACTGTAGAAACTATATAATTTTTGTTTAGCACACAATTTTTCATAACAAACAGTATTTTATTTTATTGAAATCATAGTTATGTGTAATATTGTTCCTGTGGCTCAGTGGTAGAGCATTGTGTTAGCAGCGCAAAAGATTTTGGGTTCAATTCCCAGAAAAATGTAATGTACAAAACATGTATAGCCTGAATTATTTGGATAAAAGCATTTGCTAAATGCATAAATGTAATAATTGAGAGTGTGTTGGGTAATGTTGGTAATTTTATGGGCTATGATTGTGTATGTAGTCTGTGGTTGGCTTTTTCATGTGTTTGCTGAACAGTAACTTGATGTTTACTTTCATTCTGACAGACCTGTAAAAAATAGTATGAACATCGAGCATGAAAAATTATTTTTCACCCTCACTGGTTTATTACTTATTAGGGCTGTAATGATACGCGATATGAAACCGAAATCGTGACACTCAGATCCACGATCCTGTGTCGCGGTGTGATAAGAGATGTGAAGAACGATCCTGTGTCGCGGTGTGAAGAAGAATTTTCAACATGCTCGAATCATCTCCACAATGGAGTTTAGTTCTGTTTGTTTTTCAACAGTATTTTGTTAAAAAGAAAACAGAAGTGTTATAGCTTTCCTGTAGCTCAACTGGTAGAGCATGGCACTAGCAACGCCAAGATCATGGGTTCGATTCCCAGGGAAAGCAAGAGCTGACAAAATGTAGAGTAACTTGAATGCAATGTAAGTCGCTTTGGATAAAAGCGTCTACTAAATGCAAATGTAAACTTTACGGAGACACACCCCGTTGCAGATTTTCCCCTCAAGGACATCGCGTGCGTGCTCCTTGCCCAAACAAAAGACGCAAAGATTGTGTGTGTCATTGCAAATAACGAGGACACGGATCCACACACTTATTGAACGCCTTGCTAGTGCTCGCCATGATAATAAAGGAAAACTGTATTCCTACCAGAATGCACGTTTCTTCAAACAGACCAGTCAGTGAAGAGGAAGATATTCTCCCGGCGGTCCTTATATTATGGTCGCGCCGGTACTGACGTCATGGGCTGTCGCCGGCCAACGGATGGTGTTTTTACATATGTATCTGCAGACACGAGTCACGCTGAAGGCGTTCCCCCATAGCGACCCCTAGGGGACGCAGTTCGAAGTTCCCATGAAGGGGAACTTGATTGAAGAAGAATTTTCAACATGCTCGAATCATCTCCACAATGGTGTTTAGTTCTGTTTGTTTTTCAACAGTATTTTGTTAAAAAGAAAACAGAAGTGTTATAGCTTTGGCTATTTATTTATTTTATATATGGCTATTTATATTGTTCATAATTTGCATAGTTAATCTTGTTCTTTGGTGTTCAGTTTATAAAGATTTTTCAAATGTTATTTAATAAAAAATATTGTTTTAAAAATCTCTCTTTTTTTTTCTCCCACCCCCCAGGAAAAAATCGTGATACGAACCGAATCGTGGGTTTGGTGTATCGTTACAGCCCTATTACTTATTATCTGGTTTTGTATAAGTTTGATTGTGTGTGTGTTTACTTGTGTGTTTAATGCCTTGGCCATCATTGATTTATTTCTATTTAATTTTTTTGGACATTTAAACATGAGTCACACTGGGAAGACACATTATGGAAACCAGTAAACGCTTTTTATCTCTAGAAGTCTATTCAGAGACAGTTTACTCATCATTTTCTAACCGTGACCTGTTTTTCTTTAGATTTCCAGGCTATTGTTATCTTCAAGTTGCCAAAATGGCTGTTTGAAAGTAACATCTATCTTTAAAGTCTTCAAATTACAGTATTTTTGTCAACACATCCTGTAATTCAAATCACTTTCTGCAGCTTCAAATAAGCTATGTTCAGTCAAGTCAGTCTCATCTTCTACTGTAAAAAGAAAGGGTCAACAATTTAGTATATACATTTGCATAATAAACTTTAGCCATCTAATATATGATACTACTGAATTCTATTCCAAATGTACTACTCAGTTGCTTAATAAATAACACAAGCAATGCCTGTTTGAATGCTTTTCTCCCAAACCTCTCTGTGTTTGTGCATGCTGTATGTCTGCAGCTGTCCGTCTGATCTTTAGCTAAACGTCCAGTCTGTGGAATGTACTGGCTGTCATGGCCTGTAGTTATGTAACAATGAGACATGAGAGAGAGAGCATTTTCTGCCCCCTTAACCAGCCCCTCTGTCCCTTTTCATTTTACTACAGCAATAGATGAGGATGTTGTGATTTACAGTAGCTTGACTGGTGCTAATAATTTCAGCCAATAGTTGCCCTGGTCAGTCTAACGGTCTATCACTAGTCGGTCCCTACAGTACGTCTCAGTAGTGTGTGACTGAATAGATGAAGTCAGGCTAAACTGACTCATGAATTACTGGAAATAGATGCTTCAGTTCAGACTGTGAACTAATTTAAGGTCTGAGATACATTTCAGTGTTTGTCAAGTTGAAAGTGGAACTCATCAGTACTGTGAGGAAAACTTTCATCAGTGTAGTTTTCTGTCAGACTAAATCAATTGAGAATGACATTTTATATTACCAATCAAAAGTATATGTAAATGTATTGGAAGATTGAGGTTGATAACATTTTGATACAAAAAAACAACAACATATGCTTAAATTAGTCATGCACAATAAAATAAATGAAATGCTTTTAGCAAATAGAGTGAATTTTAATTTCATGCCAAGTTTAAATACAGTGTATTTGTTTTAGAATTGGCCGATCGAGTAGCATTCCAAATGTCCTTCTGAAAATATATTAGCAGACTGGATCGCAACCGATTTGAGAAGAAAATATTGTAAAGTAATGTGTTTCAGAATATATTTTCTTACACACACACAGAATTTGGAAGAATTTGGCATAAAAACATGTTCACGATCAACAAATGTAAAATGTGGCCCAATAGGCCCAAAACTTCTGCCAGCCTGTATAAGTAACACTATAGTATTGGCCTGGGGCCATCCTTATTGTTCAGGCCTTAACCACATGTAAAATAAATGCTAATAACCTCATTTTATAATGTCCATATTTAGGAAATCAGATTTTTTTTATTTTTTTTTATTTCTATAATTATATAATAATAATATTTTTTCTTCTAGAATTTAAAGGCACTATTCTGGATTATCTCATTGATTTTGTTATGTGACTATGAGACTTTCAGATGATGTAATGTGCTCTACTACTTCACAGAGAGGGTTTTAGGTCATTGTCAGGCTTTGCACGTCCTATTACTTTTTGCAGTAGCTGTCTGCCCACTCCGAGCCCCAACAACAGGTCGGCCCACAGCCATTTCCTCCTCCAAGATTTCCGCCCTGTCTAAAATAAGGTCAACGTCCACCACTCACCCCTCCCTTCCTCTCTCTTGTGAAGTCAGCACCATTGTACACCAGGAAAAATAAACTGAGTATCACTTTGACCAAAATAAGAGCTGTGGCCTTAGGCCTAGTGGTTTGCACATACGTGCCACGATGACATGGATGTTCATCCTGCATCATTTCCTGAAGTTCACTATCATTTCCGGTCTTATTACTTGTCCACATAAAGGTTGCAAAAATATCAGAAATGATCACTGTTAGAACTGAGATTGAGATACTGTAGTTTTACGTAGACCTCACAATCTCCATTGAAATCTGTTTTTATCTCTAAATGATCACCTCAGTTTTACAGTAAAGGCCCCAAATATATAAGAAACATTGTGTTCCTCATTTAGGAGTATAAAAAAGTTACCTTTACTTTAAGGAGTTATGAAATACCTTTGCAGCGGTATACTGTTAGCAAACGTCCTGATGCTGCCCACACCATTCATTCTCTTGCTCTTTCTCTTGAGAGTGCCTGTGTTTGGTCGATATAAAGTATTAATAAAAATGATAAAAAAACATGCTTTCAAGATACTGGTTATTTAATCACTAGGCCAGCATATATGTAAGTAAACTGGATTTACTTATTTAATTGTTGGTTTCTTTTTGTCTGTTTTTTGGTACTCAGGATTTGTCCCCATGGATCATGTTTTTGCTATGTAACAGTCTTTATTGAAAATGATATGATCACACAATGAGACGCCTAACTAAAAACGTTCCTCTTATGAACACTGGATAACTAAATGTCTTACGTGAAGATAATTTAAAACTGAATCCTGTCTTCTGTCTTTTTCCCAGATGTTGACCTTCCGCCATGAAATCCTGTTTAACCCTTTCTTAAATGTTCCTCACTTTCCAAAACCCCGGATTGGCATTGGACGTGTGAACTAAAGTCTTAAGAAAACCACGTTCTGCAAATATCCAAATATTCTTCATCTTCACCCACATTAGGAGAAGATGGACAGTCCACCTAAGATAGCCGGGGAGACTCTTATTGTCCACCACATTCCTCTGGTTCACTGCCAGGTTTCCAGCTCAAGACAGTGCCGTGGTAGTCAACTGAAAAGGAACAGTAATCTCTTCAGCTGCCCGGAGAATCTGGGATTGAGCCGGACCACCTCCCTACCTGAGAGAGACATTCTTCAGCGGGAGGCTTTGGTGTACAGCAGCCTCATACAGACGTCGAGCAGCATCCTTACCTCTAGTGACACTTCTGGGGATGGAGGAGAGAAACATGGAAGAGAAGGGAGTATGGCAAGCGACACTTCCTCTTTCACCTCGAGCAATTCTGAAGATCAAGTTCAAGGCCTGCAGATGAAGACACGTGAACGGCCGAACTCGAGGCGTAACCCCTTTCTTCTCAACACTGAAGATGAAGATGACGACGAGGATGAAGACAATCTGAATGGATATTTGGAAGACTCCTCCTTTAACCTGCATGGCAATTCGCATGACATCTCAAATGCAGCACTTGCAAATGAAGACTTGCCGCCGTTCCACCTGCATGACCTTGGGTTCACCGCTGAACCTTTTCTCTTGCATGGGTCTACCGAAAAACAGTGGAATTCCACTAATGGGCCTAGTGGGGAAGCAGAGATCATAGACCACACAATAGGTGGGACTTTTCTTTTATCTAATCACATGGAAGGCCTGCACTTGCTGAGATTAGATAGCCAGCACCGCCACGGAAGCAGTGGCTCCACCCTTTCAATGGACTGTGGTGAGCAAGAATGGGGTGAGGATGATGATTATGAAGACCAGTCCATGCAGGGCGGCAGAGGAAGCTCAGAGTGTTCCAGTCTCGCAGCACCACATTGCTCCTGTTGCGGTCTTTCCCAGCCATACCCTGAACCTTTTCACGAATCGTTTTCTGAGTGTCACCAGGGCTACGGCAGTGATTCCTCCTGCAATAGCTCCGATGGAGTGCTGGTTAACTTCAGCACTATTTACAACAAGATGAATAATGTTGTCCCGGCCAAACAGTCGCTCAATATCAACAGTTCCACTGAGCAATCCTGTGCCTCATCTGTGTCTGAGCTCGTTGGGATGCGCAGAACAGAATGTAGCAGTGGACGAGGAGCTTTCTACCTGGACTTACACACCTCCCCGATCGAACCCCCCCAGCATCCTTTGGCCACTCAAGAACATGCAAACTCTTCTTCTGTATCTCAGCCTCAAGGTGCCACTATGGAACTAGATGCCAACTGTAACTCATACCACAACCTTCTCGGAAGTGAAGTGCTGTCCTCTGCTGAAACCTCTGCCAATGAGCTCACCTCGTGTCTTCAAAGCCAAGCTCGCTTGGTTGTAGCAACGCAGAATTACTACAAGCTTGTGACGTGTGACCTTTCTTCCCAGTCCTCTCCCAGTCCAGCGGGATCATCGGTCACAAGCTGCTCAGATGAGCACAGCAAAGGAAGTCCCACTCAGCCAACAGAATACTATCTATTCCAACAAATGAAAGAAGACGAGGAAGAGGAAGATGCAGAGGTGCTATATTATTTGCTTCATGCGGTGTTAGCTTGTATTTAGCATACCATCACTTATTATCAGAGCTGGGTAGATTACTTACAAATTGTAGTCCGTTACTGATTCCAAATTACTTGACACAAATTGTAGTTAGTAACATAATCCATTACATTTCTCATTCTAGGTAATAACATCAGAGTATTTTTTGATTACATAACTCGTCTGTTGATTTAAATAGGATAATATTGCACCATACTTCAAGATTTTTATTCGTCACATACACAATTATACAGAACATAACCAGCAGTGAAATGGACAGTGCAATTATGGAATACAAATTACAAACACGAGAATATATATAAATATAGGTATGTGAAAAAATTAAGTAGAAAATAAAAAATAGAAAATAATAAAATAATGTGCAAGACAGTATACTGTAGACTTAATACATAATAATATAAGCAGGAATGTGCAAACAGGTTGTACAGGGTATTTACATAGCAGCAATACGGATGGTGGAGAATAATGAATATCTTACTGATTATTAAGTGATTATTAAATGGAGTCATGTTGATGTTATGAGCCTGAGTTTGAGTTTAGGAGCCTGATGGCCCGAGGGAAGAAGCTCCTCCTAAGTCTCTCAGTTTTTTCCATCTATTACTGATATTGAAATGCAACGAAAATATATTCCATTTGTTGTTATTAACAACATGAAGTGAATTAAGCATTATATTATGTCAAGGTTTCCCAAACTGGGTTTTATGAAGGAACTGCATGGGGTTTGTGAGTTTAATGAAAATCTAATTATTAAGTCATAAAAATGTCAAATTAAAACACATTATTTTAAAATAACTTAAATCAAAATAAAACACTTTACAAGTAATCAGTTACTACCCAGCTCTCATTCTATACTCCAATATCCTTTATAATCTT
The DNA here is from genome assembly GCA_003573665.1 of Oxygymnocypris stewartii. Taxonomy (NCBI): domain Eukaryota; kingdom Metazoa; phylum Chordata; class Actinopteri; order Cypriniformes; family Cyprinidae; genus Oxygymnocypris; species Oxygymnocypris stewartii. Next base: position 91,183 of record QVTF01012063.1, on the reverse strand, counting down.
TTCTTTTTCTTTTGCCAGAATGAAGAAAAGGATCCAAGTGAGATTGACTCTACCCGTGAGAATGTAATTGAGGGGCAGGTGTATATCAACATCTCCCCACCTACGACAGCCTGCAATTCAGTTGGTGCTTTGGGGAGCGGTCGACCTCGTTCTCGTAGCTACGATCGGAACTTGGACAAGTCTCCATCTCCTCGCCTTGGATCCTTGGAGCGCATGCTCAGCTGCCCTGTTCGGCTCAGTGAGAGTGCAGCCCCGAGCCCGCCACCTCCACCACGTGTCACTTCTTTTGCGGAAATTGCAAGAAATAAGAGGAGAACTGGAGGGTCACCATCGCAGAAGAGTGGGATGGAGGCCACGTCCATGCACTCTCACTCATCTGGAGAGTTCTCGCCCATCCTGGAAGACCTTCCACAAGGTCAAAGCCACAGTTTGCCGCCACTCACTCGATGCCATAGTCAAGGAAGCTGTGATTTGTCCTCCCCGAATAGACTGCAGAGTACACCACTGCGAGAATCACCAGGGGGAGCGGTAAAACAGACTCGAACTAAAGCAGAGGGTAAGGAGAAGTTTTTTCCAAAATCATAAAAAAAAGGATGCTTGAACTGTATTATTTGTAAGAGCTTGGATTGACTTATTGACTTATTTTGTGTGTGAATAATGTTATTGTGCCGCCTGGTTGCCTTTTGAACTCTTCTTGACTATGTATTGGGTGGGTAGTGACTATTACATATTCTCAGTGATTGCCTTTAACATGATTAGTTTGTTTTATAGTACTATGTGGTTGCTAGGGTGTTACTAGTATATTCTGGGCTGTTCTTTATTTTGGCCCAAGTCAAAAGAAAACAATACTATATGCTTTGGACTCAGAAATAAATAAAATCATCCTTTACTCACCCATCATGTCATTTCATATCCCTTCATTTCTTCCATGGAATAAAAAAAAATCTCCAAAATTGTTCTGTGGAGCAATAAATGTTATATGGATTTGAAACAACATGATGGTAAATTATTGGGAAAATATTATTTTAATGTCTATGGTTTTTTATTTGTCTGCCATAGTGTTGGGCAGTTTAATAAAAAATCCATATCAATTTCACGACTTATCAATTTTTTTCCCCTGACTGTTTCTTTATGTGAATCAGAATGCATGAAACCGTTGCAGAACCACTGCATTTTTATCACGATCTAAACAAAGATGCTACATGTAGCTTGATCAGTTTTTGATTAGATTGTATTATTTCAAAATTTGAAGCAAAAACTGAATGATTTGGCTTTTTTTTGTAAAATTACTCAATCATAAATCATCTGCATGAGAGCTCAGATTCACTCTCTTACAGCAGGTGGCGCTTATGGAACAGCAGGATACAGCGTTTCCTTGGTTACCCCTGTAAACAAAACAGCTGCGCTTTTAAATACTACATTAATATGCTTTATATAGAGGTAAGATGGAAAGAAAATAGCATCTGGACTTTTCTGAGAACAGTCAGTTCCCCTCAGAGATACAATCATATAATCCTCCAAATCCATATTTAGGATTTTCTTCCGATATTTCACGCATGATGAAGTGAGTTTGTTCTGCCTGCTATAGTATTTTCTCCTCTTATTTCGTCTTCAGTGTCTCTGGCTTCTGTTTAACGGCCGTTTACAGTTGGTTTATTTGCCCAGTTAAAGTTAATTGACAATAATAGTTATAAAAGTTCTCCAAACATTAGTTGGAAGTGTATGCAGTTAGCATTTCTTTTTTCAAATTTGTACCGTGTGCGTAATTCAAACCGCTTTAACATTTGAAACAGTATATCGCTCAGCACTAGGACTCTGCCAGGTAATCTCAAATCTTATGAGATTATTAATAATAACACATCGATCTTCTTCCAGCTGAGGTGTAATTCATGTCTGTAGTACAAGCAGTGCAAGAGTTACTTGATTAGGTAAGTTTAATAATTAGGTTTAGAGCTTTGCCAAAGCCAAAAAATAAAATAGAGTTTGATAAACAGACAGGTTAACTTGTGTTACTGGACTGCATGCTAGCTCTCTCTGTGCTATGCTGCCCCTGCTGACTGTGACTGGGTTCTGCAGTGTACAAAAGCTCTGACATATGAGTGCTCAAGCATGTGGAGCAAACAGCTTGCGCAATAGCCCAGTGACGTTTCACACACACCGTATGCCGTCAGCACACGCAACACACACCTAGAGGTATACACAGAGGAGCTTCAAAAACAGGCATTTTAGTCATAATATCCTGTTCTTTATATACCTCTTTTGGTCATTATTTTTTTGGAGCAGTGTTTTAAGGTATGTGTTTGACAAAGTTGTATGATTTTTGTTTTATGCATGATTTTGTTTCACTTTCATAATAAGAGCCTGTTGTTGCTGCTGCTCTTGCTGGGTTTTATTCTAGCTGTTTTAAATTGCTGTGTCATTGTCATAGGCTTTCTGGTTTCATGTCAATTTATTTTCATTTATAATGATTTATGCAGCTTTAAATTAAATATTGTTAATGCCTGCATTATTACATTAAAAGATACTCTGCTACAGACTCTGATGTTTTAACTTTCTAATTTTGTTCTTAATCGTCAACTGTCTTATTTTCTCTGCAGCCCTCCTTGCTCATCTCTGTCTCTTATCTTTCTCCCCCCAGGTGGCTTGTCTAGCTCCACAGACTCCTCTCCAGTTGTAATTCGCTATAGCAAAGATCAACGTCCGACCTCATTACCTATTCAGCCTTTCACTTTCCAGCACCAGTTTGGAAAACCACAGGCGAAGCCTCTCCTTCCTCTTCTGGACGGATACATCAGCCATATGCAGACTCGAGGGGCTGTGGCGCCTGAGGGAGGTGAAGATGACCCAGAAGAAGAAGATCGTAGGCCACCAAACGGCATCTCCAACACACCTACAACAGTGCGGCCATCCCCACTAGGCAGTTACTCTCCAGTTCGCCTCCAAGGTGCACCCACCTCTTCTGGAACCTGCTCCACATGCACTCCGTCCCCAGGTGGTCCAAAGCCGCCACGTTCCCTCTCTTGCCCCATCTCTGCAGGTCTTCTGCCCCAGCATACCCCACCCGGAATGGCCATATGTACAGAGACTCCTAAACACGCTCCCTTACCTCCTACACCACCTCCACCTCCTCTGATGAAGCAGAGTCCGCTGATGCCTGCATTGCCCACTAGAAATCACTGTTTCCACCGAGAAAATTTGCCCTCGCTTCCCAGCTCTGGGCTCGGTCCTCTAGCAGCACAGGAAGTGCCAGTGAAGGTTTTACCAGCATGTGTGACACAGCGACAGCCTAATGGTAGGTTTGGAGAAAAAACGTGTTCTCTAGACACTACTGTGTGTTGTTTTTGACCTTATTAATGACTTAATTATCTTTTTTTCTGCTTTCAATGAAAAATGTACATGGTTTTGCCTTGAGTTTGTAAAATTGTTTATTTTTTTCTTCTGATAGAATAGTATTAGAGGTGTAATGTTACACGTACCGGTACTGAAAATAGTCTTTTGGTTCGGTATGCATGTGTATGGAACAAATCATTCAGTAATGGCATGACAGATCGCTGTATAACGCCTAACGCAGAGCGCGAGTCAGCGTGATCATCCCTTCCTCGTTACTTCTAGTTTTAATGCGAAATAAACATGAATGCACATCTCATGTAATCAGTTTTTCAATCATGGAAAGACATGATTAAAACAACTTGTAAACAAAATGTCATGCAGCATTTCATTTACCTCAGGCAAGTCATCAGTGTCCACAAATCGTTGCTTCCCGAGAGAAGTCTAGAGAAGAGCAGGGCATTTCTCGAAATATTAGACTATACTCATTATATTTTACTTTACCTGTTAGTGATGTTTTAATTATTTAATGTACGTTTAAATAAAGCTTTTATGAAACAAGTTATGACAGCCACAGTTTATATAATTATATTTCAAAAACAAATAGAAATTGTTCATTTAAAAACTGCATTGTGTGCAATCTACATGGTTTATTTTATTTTTTTATTTGAGTGTTGATTAATTAAAGTCAAAAATAAATAGTAATTTAACTTAAGTTGGGGCTCTGTTGTTAATTATAACCTTAAATGGCTCTCTAGTTTAGAACAGATTCTGAGGTAGATTTATATTCCTAAGAAAATAATAATTATAATTGAATGTACTTAAAGTAAGAGCAGTTTGATCAGTAAACCATTGTTTAATAAAAAGCAATCTGTTTAGTTTTTTCCTCCTGCTGTACGAAGCGTGACTTCAAAACCAAGATACGTACCGAACCATCATATTTGAGTACCGTTACACCTCTAAATCATATATAAGCTGCTGATCTGAACAAAGCCTTAGCTTCCTTACTTAGCTTGGCCTTTCTATCCTTGAACTACTGCTAACTACTTCTCTTTTCTATCCCTCCTGTTTCCCCTTGGTTTGCATTGCATCACTTTGGCATTTCCACAATTTTATCTTCCCCTTCTGACTGTTTTTTCCCTTTTGCTACTTTTCACTTTATATGTACGTTCATCCATCTTACTGTCCATTCACCAATACCTCTTTCTCTCTTTTCGTATACCATTCATCCTTTGCCACCGTCCCCACTTTCATCCATTTCGCCCCCCCCCAGTGCACCACCACTCCCCACAGGCACTGAAATGGAGAGAGTACAGGCGCAAGAACCCTCTGGGTGTGGAGCGTGGGAAAGACGGCCCTCGTTCTTTGTCTTGTGCTTTGGAAACCAAGAAACCTGGAACTCGTGTCATGCGACGCAATGTGTTTGATTTCCCTTCCACCAATCAACCACTCAGCTTCGGCAGACTGAATGGTGCTGAACCAATTTCTAACACCCAACAAGGGTTGAAGGGAATGAGCCGGAAAGGGGGCTGGGATGGGGTCATTTCTTTTGTAAATGTATTTAGTAGACACTTAAGTGTGATTATGACCTTATCTTTTGTCTGGCATCAGCTTGTTTTGTCTAGCACAGTGTCTGTGTTTGATATATGTTTGCATTTATCTGACTGATGTTGTGTTTGTTTATAGGTCAGTCATTGAGGCAACTGCCACAGTGCTACAGCGACTTCCTCCCTGATTACTTCTCTCAGACGGAGCGCCCCCCAGAGGAATTCTGCTTGTCTCCTGATGCTAATACTGACAAATCCATTTCTATAGACCTGCTGCAGAAGAGAGGTATGTGATTTAGTTTTTTCTGTGTAGTTATGCTGACAGTGGCACAGCATGTGTTCATTTTTGGGTTCAAGTTCATAAGTTAACCTCACTCCTGGTAGAGGTGAAATGTCCTAGTTTTATATTTGGATTTACATTTAGTCATTTATCAGACAGTTTATTGAAAGTCACTTACAAACGAGTGTGAGTCATTAAATATTATCACATAACTTTTGACCATCTAGCAGTTAAAAAAAGTAAAACTGCAAGCAGCTTGCAAGAAACCCATGTTTTGGTTGTGCTTCGGGCCGGCTTTGCTCCTCTGTGTGAATGTGGTTCAAGGCACAGGTGTACTTATGGATACAGGACGTCTTATGAGAGTGAATGGACAATTCAATTCAATTCAAGATTATTTGTATAGCGCTTTTCACGATACAATCGTTGCAAAGCAGCTTTACAGGAAATTAAGATTCTACAATAGATTTATATATTGCAGAAACTTAATATATTTAACTTATGACAAAATTTGGTTAATTCTGTATACAGTCTGATGGTTGGCTTCCTCTGAGGTCCTCTGAGGGGTTGGCATCATCTCTTCTCAGGTGTTCGGTCATCTCAGATCATTTAAGGGTTGGATCCAGACTGAAGCTTGTGTAATTCCTAGTTACCACGGGATGTTAATCTAGGACAGATTTGACATTTTGGAATAATTTTCTAGCACTATTCTTGTTTTGGGGCTTTGGAGGCTAGTTCCTGGTTCCTGCTTTTGTTGTATGGTCAAGAGCAGTGTAAACATTCTTAAAAACAGTTTACTGTGTTCCACAGAAGACATAAAGTCATACAGGTTAAAACAACATAAGGGTAAATAAATGATAACAGTATTATTTTTTTTATTGAAATTTTATTTTGCCTCTCTGCCTTGTTTTGCAGTTTAAACAATTTCCAGATTGACCTATACTCTATATAGTCATACATACAGCAATATAATAACCTCAGTCAGCAAGCTCATCTTTAAAGCTCGATGTGGTTAATATGAACCTTATCTTTGCGGTGAGCCCTTTAGCTCTTAAATGAATTATAGTTTTATTGCACCGCACATACACAGCATATGAATCTGCAGTGAATTTTACATATGCCCTAGTGACTAGAAATCTATGTCTCTTGATGTTGTTTCCACTGGGTCCTCGTGTCAATCAAACAAGGCCCCTTTTGCTTTCCACTCATCTCACATATTGACAATTCCCATCAGCCCCTCTAAACTGCATTAGCACAAGACAGAGCGTGTGTTTGTGTACTATTAGTTGGAGTTTAATTGGATTAGATGCATTGCATAATAAATATTTTCCTCTGTCCTTATCTACTAGGTTTGGTGAAGGCCATAAACACAGCAGTGGATCTGATAGTGGCTCATTTTGGCACCAGTCGGGATGCAGGAGTAAAGGTACAATATTACATTTGAAATAAATAACAGTGTTTAAGTCAATGTACTTGAGTTTTAGTGTCTCGCTAAAGGCAGTAAAAACATTGACAGTACCTTCTGGTTCACTTTCGCTCTCTTATACAGGCCAAATTGGGCAATAGCTCTGTAAGTCCAAACGTGGGTCACCTTATTCTAAAGTACCTCTGTCCTGCCATTCGTGAGATCATGCACGATGGACTGAAAGCGTATGTACTGGACCTGATCATCGGACAACGTAAAAACCAGCCCTGGAGTGTGGTGGAGGCCTCCACACAACTCGGTATGAGAGGAATGATGCAGGTGATTATTGTATGGATGAGAATGAAGGAAATGATTTTCGCTTATCCTTTCTGTCTTAGGTCCCTCTACACGGGTTCTGCACAGTCTGTTTTCTAAAGTCAGTCAGTATTGTGAGCTGACCAATCACAGTATGAGACTCAATGCCTTCATCTTCGGCCTGCTAAAGTAAGCTACTTTTATTTTTCTCTCTTTTCATCTCCCTGCTCTTCCTTTCACACTTTCTAATCACGCTCATACTGCTTATGAAAGCATATTTTTTTCCCTATCATAATTTTTGGCTTGTTAAAGCATCAGAGAATGAGAATAGATTTCTTTATTTTCATTCCTTATGGTGCGATTCGTTGGATTCCTGTCAAGGTTTTTTCATTGAATATAACTTTTCAATTGGAAATGCCTCTCCCTATGCAAGCAAAAGGCAAACAATGACTTTAAAATGGAGGGTCTGTACTATTTATTGCTTTTTTAAATATATGTATGAACATGTCTACATTTTCAAAGGTCTTAGAGCACTGTTTGAGAACTTGCGTCTCTTTTAGCAGTCTCCCGAGAGATAGACAACACAGACAGAGTGAGATGTTCGGATAGAAGGATGATAGATTTGGTCTTGAGTTGATTGATGGAACGGAAGGTGCTTCTTAATCTTCTTGGAGTTTCTGACATGAAAACTGTTGATATATATTGACCATCAAATGCATTGCAGTACTGCGATGTCTGATCTCGATAAAAGTGTTGAAGAGAAGCTTTCTCAATACATTCAGTATCAGATCATGAATTTAGCCTGTGACATGTATATGTAGGTCATGTTTGTTATAAATTGATTGCTCCTTCGTAGATTTGGCAAGCACAATAGTACAAAGATAACGCCTAATATTTGGTGAAAAACTTTTTTAATTAGAACTATGTTTTTTGGCAATGCTTTATTTAAGAAAATATAGAATATACATGCTTTTTTAATGCAGTGCATTTGGGGATTGCTTCATCTGAAGGATACATGCAATATTGTTTTACATTTTTATATAATACTTTTAATACATTTGGCTATTTTCTACTTTTGTGATGGTGCCATAAAATGATGTCTTGGTAGGCAGCTCACTAGGATTTGGAAAAGATCGATGGCGTATGATTTTTATTAGCACTATAACAAGCCACGTCTAAAAAACCCTCAAATATTGCTGTCTGAAACTCTGCAGTGTGTTTCGAGAAGTCTTTAGAAGTCATCAAAGGCTCCGGTTTTGCTTTGATGGGCCTTAATGTACTCATCTCAGCTCCTGTGCAAACTTCCTCTTTTCCACTCCTATTAAAATAACAGTCAGGTACACAGCGCTTTGATCACTACTTTCAATTATGCATTCTGCAGCATGCTGATCTCTCTGTGCTGTGGTCACTCTTCTTCTCAAGATCAATACAAATTACAGTACAGTACACTTTCGAGGCTCCTTGTTGTTGCGCTTGTAGTATTTCACTTTAAAACAGATTTCCAAGGGTATTCAACAGGGCTCCCCAACCCCTAGGAGGTCTGCAGCAGTACTGCAGGGACAGGAGTAAATGTAGCTGTTATTCACAGGACTAAATTATATTTCAAAATATATATAAAAAATAGAAGACACTGATTTTTAAATCACTCACTTATCTTCACTGTTTTTCAGCTTGCGTTCTCTGGAATTCTGGTTCAACCACATTTACACACATGAAGGTAGGACAATACTTTTTTACTTATGGCGCTTTTCCACTGCATGGTACAGCACGGTACGGTTCGGTATGGTTCACTTTTGGGGGGTTTTCCACTGGGTACTGTACCTGGTACCTGGTACTTTTTTAGTACCACCTCGGCCGAGGTTCCAAGCGAGCCGTACCGTTACCAAAACGTGACGTGTAAACTCTACTGATCACTGATTGGCCGGAGAAAATCATCATTACTGCGTCACTGAACTTGCGACACGAGACCCTCCTCTACAGCCCAACCCGCTAGATTTAAATCAGCACAGCCAGCGGAGGATCGGACGCAACTTCTGTTTAAACAAACGCACATTTTTGCATCAACCACAAAATAGCAGTGTCGTTGTCTGTTGAGGAGGTTCAGACGATCCTCTCGTTGATAGCCGAGGACCGGATCCAGCGAGAGCTTGATGGCGCGACGCCGAAGGAAAAAGCCTTATGTATATAACGTTACTTTTGAACTTGCTATATTTTCAGAGTATGTTTTCTGTTTATATTTTTACCTTTGTATCTGTGTTTTGCTTCAATTAAAAACAATCTGATCGAATAAGTGTACCTCCAGACTATATTAAATATGTATTATTGTATGAGCACGTAATGAACCTCTTGAAAAAGACAAATGATTAATGCCACGATTATAAAAACCATCACATAAATAAAAAAAACAAGGGAAACATTGTATATATTCAAAAGTTTATTGATAATTCACTTTACAGAACACGCTGCATGAATAGTTAACTAACTTAATGAAGTAACGCAGCACACGTGCACGAACATCTCTGCCCTCATCTACAGCCCGTGTCACTGTCACCACAGTCTCTGCTGCTGGGGTAAATCACAAGCATTCTCATAGACCTCTCCATTGCTGTTAAAAACATCCACATGCCGAGAGTGAAGAACACTATTCCGTCTCCTTTCTTTATTGTGAGTTTGTTTGTGGTGCATTTATGATGACGTCACCGTAGTAGAGGCGGCACAACTATAACGACGCGTGAAGAATCCCGCCCACTCTATAGCGGTACTAAACTGCGGTGGAAATGCAAACCGACCCGAACTGAGCCGTACCGAGCCGTGCCGAACCGTACCGTACCATGCAGTGGAAAAGTGCCATTACATTTATGCTGCAACATCTATGTTCAGTATCTTGATTAAGAGTAGTTGGCTGTAATCAGAGGTATGGGGATGCCAATATTTTTAGGTTTCACATAATCTATTGCCAGCATATTCCTAATAATTAGCTCTTTTTTTGTCGCCATCTGTCTTTTTTTGTTCTGGCATGGTTCCTCAGACATCATAACAGCACACTACCACCCATGGGGTTTCCTACCCCTGTCTCAAGGGGCCTGCCAGCCACTGTTTGAAGAGTTGCTGCTCCTTCTTCAGCCGCTCTCACTGTTGCCCTTTGACCTTGACCTGCTATTTGAGCTACACCAGCTACAGAAAGGGGAAGAACACCTGAGACACAAAGAACAGCTGTGCTCTGTTCGCCAAGGCCTCGACCAATCAGATCGCTCCACCTTCCAGCTCATGCGAGGTTATGGAATGTTGGAGTCTGTAGCGCAGGAAGTGGGTATGCTGCCTCAGAGAGAAAGCTTAATCTTGAGAGATGAGGACAGCCGCCTTTGGATGGAGGGAGTTACATTAAAAACAAAACGAGATGGGTGGAAATGTGCGGAAGCAGAGCGTGAATCACGAGTTAAGGAGGCTGGAGTTGGCAAAGAGTGTTTGAGAAAGACTGATGTAGGAAAGTTAGAAGGCAGCGGGTGGTGTGGTGGCAGGATGAAGGGAGTTGGAGAAGACTGTGAGAAGGAGAAAAGGAAAGAAAGAGATGGAGATGGAGCCAAACAGAGAAACAGACAAGCTGGTTGGTGGTACCAACTGATGCAAAGCTCACAGGTTTACATCGACAACTCCACTGAGGGCTCGAAATTTGTGAAGTGTGAGAAGAGGAGGAAAGGTGGTGTTGAGAACCGCCGGCAAAGCCATCCACCTCCAAGAGAAGGTGTGGTTGAGGGGGCCGAGGCCATTCAGCAGATGGATGAACAGGTGGAACATGGTCGGACCAGAAGTAGCAATATTAATAGCATTGGCAATGGAGTCCTCCACCAATCAGCATTGTCAGAACCCAACAAGATTGCTAAGGGGAAGCCATCGTGGATGGGAAGTCCACCGGAATCAGTGCTCACTGAGCTGAAGAAGAGTAAGGAGAAGCAGCCAGACTGCCAGGATGTCAATAAAGGGGTTCAGGTCCAGCCAGAAGCAGGCGAGAATAGGTCGTCACAGGTGCTCCGCTGGGGTCGGCTGTTTGGAGCTGGAAACGCAAGCAAGATGGAAAAGAGTGAGCCGAAACAAGTCAGAAAACAAAGGTGAGTTGGTCAACATAACTATATTTAACTCAGGGGTGTTTACTCCGAGGAGGCAAGGGAGGCAGTTCCTCCTTAAAATATTGGGTGAGAATTTTTTTTAGCAAAAAAAATTAACAATGCAAATATTACAATATATAACATTAAAAAGTGTATACATCACTTGTTTTTGTAAAGAAACACTGTCCAACAGCGACACCAGCAGGTAACGTTACAGCAGGAGTCTGCGTCTCTCTTTCCTAAAACAAAAACCTAAAGCATGCGGTGAGTTTAGTGGGGGGTAATTGAGAATGAAGGGGGAAAGTGACGTGAGATATGATTGGATATGACTGGTTGTGATCAGGTGTGATTTGTTCTTGTAATAAATCCCATCTCTTGTGTTTGTAATCTCTTGTTGTCGTGAATCAGTCTGAATGAGCGATATAATGGTGCTAACGGGAAGACTAATAAAGAAAAGATTAAAATCTCACACACTTAGACATAGACACATGTGCCTTGTAAAAGTATTCATACTCCTACATTCTTTTTACGTTACTACCTTATGTTAAACTGTACTTTTCCACATCAATCTACACTCCATACACCATAATGGTAAAGCAAAAAAACAGTTTTTTAACATTTTTGCAAATTTATAAAAAATAAAAAACTTAAATGATCCCATTGCATAAGTACTCATACCCTTATCTGGGACAGTTGAAATTGAGCTCAGGAGCATTCATATTGCTTGTAGATGTTACTACACTTCGAGTGAAGTTAACCTGTGGCAAGTTCAATTGAATGGGTATGATTTGGAAAGGCACACATGTCTTAATAAAAGGTCAGCTGATAATGCATATCAGAGCAAAAACCAAGCCTTGAGGTCAAAAGAACTGTCTGTAGAGCTCAGAAACAGGTTTACGTCAAGCCACACATCTGGGGAAGAGTTTATAAAAAAAATTGTTTTTATGTTACCCTTAATGGAAGAAGTTTGAAACAACCAGGACTCTTCTTAGAGCTGGCCTCCTGGCCAAACTGAGCAATTGATGGAGAATAGTGATGGGAAGTTCGGATCATTTTACAGACCTTTGAGTCTCGCTCAGCAAAATGAACGAATCGTTTTTCGAGTCATTTCATTCATTTTAGCAAAACATAATAAAAAATTACTTCCCTAACACATCTATGCAAACGTTGATCACACTACAAACAATACAAAACTACAATGCTATAAGAAACAGAAAAGATGAATTCATTGTTTACCCAGGTTTTTAGTCTATGATTAGCTCACCTCACATCTGACAAGTCTTCGGGTTTGAGTCGTTCGTTTATCACGTGACAGCCCCATACGCGTAACCTATGCAGTCAGAGCCAGAAAGAGAATTGATTAGTTCACCTCTCGAGTCTTCGGGTTTGAGTCGATCGTTCATCACCTAACAGCCCCATACTAGAGGTCTGCTACCAGACCCGAACCCGCGGGTCCCGAAATACTTTCGGGTTTCGGGTCGGGTTTCGGGTTAATGTTTAATGATAGCTTCGGGCTCGGGTCGGGTTCGGGTTTGTAGCTAAACCAAAACTATAATGCAGAGGCTTCACTGCTTTCATAGACGCACGCACACACATTGCACACAAATATCAGAGATCGCGCACAAACAGCACGGAAACTTTTATTAGTAAAATAGCTTCGACAGGCTACTGACTCGCAAGTCACAACATTATATTTATCTGCAATGAGGCGGCAAAATCGCTGTTTTTGAAGTAACTAAGCCTCATTGCTTGTAGAGAGAGACGCGCAGACGCAGGTTCACATGCACGCGCAACATTCATATCCCCTTCTCTCTCTCTCTCTCTCGGTCTCTCTCTCTCTCGCTAATTCAAATAAACGATTAATGCATGCATTCAAATAAATACAATCTTATTTAAGATCTTATGTCTGATTTAAAGTAGACCGAATGCTAACGAGCCTTAACTGACAAAAAATGACCATAATTTGCACGGTGGAATAATTATCTTATTGTCCATACAAAATTCATAAACTCGGCAGAATGTATGCGACCGCTGCACCTGATGTTCACAAACTTTCATAACTGGTAAATGTTTGTGAAATGGCAGAGCCTTGATTAATCCGTTTCTTTGCACGCAATCGTGAAATGCAGCCTTTTTCCTTTATTTTTAGTTGGCTATTCACTGTAGGGGGGGATTTCGGGTCGGGTTCGGGCTCTAAATTTAACTGTGCCGCTCGGGTCGGGTTGGGTCAGACAATCTCGGGTACGGGCCGGGTTCGGGCTTCAGTTTTGAGCCCGTGCAGACCTCTACCCCATACTCGTAACCTATGCAGTCAGAGCCAGAAAGAGAATTGATTAGTTCACCTCTCGAGTCTTCGGGTTTGAGTCGATCGTTCATCACCTAACAGCCCCATACTCGTAACCTATGCAGTCAGAGCCAGAAAGAGAATTGATTAGTTCACCTCTCGAGTCTTCGGGTTTGAGTCGATCGTTCATCACCTAACAGCCCCATACTCGTAACCTATGCAGTCAGAGCCAGAAAGAGAATTGATTAGTTCACCTCTCGAGTCTTCGGGTTTGAGTCGATCGTTCATCACCTAACAGCCCCATACTCGTAACCTATGCAGTCAGAGCCAGAAAGAGAATTGATTAGTTCACCTCTCGAGTCTTCGGGTTTGAGTCGTTCGTTCATCACCTAACAGCCCCATACTCGTAACCTATGCAGTCAGAGCCGGAAAGAGAATTGATTAGTTCACCTCTCGAGTCTTCGGGTTTGAGTCGTTCGTTCATCACCTAACAGCCCCATACTCGTAACCTATGCAGTCAGAGCCGGAAAGAGAATTGATTAGTTCACCTCTCGAGTCGTTCATTCTTTTGTTATGTGACGTGACAGCATTGGATAGAGAAATTAGTTAATTTGCAAGCTTCCTTACAAACTGGTGCATAGTTATTATTATTGTTATTATAATTGTTATTTACTCTTACAGTTATGTGATGCGTTTCTTGTCTCAAAATTGTAGCTTTTTATTTCTTACAATTTAAAAATGTGTGAATTTCTATCACGATGGTTCTTTTCCATAACACTGAATGTGGTAACAAAGGTAATAAACTAAAGAGTTGGTTATTATTGTTATTATTATTAAGTATTTTTCCCTCAGACTGCCACTGTATAGGTTTAGCTTATGGGGCTGTCACGTGATGAACGAATGACTCAAACCCGAAGACTCGAAACAGGTGAACTAATTCAGTGCAGAACCTATAGGATCGTTCTGTCACGGTCCTGCTGGTGTGCCCAGGCTGGCCACCAGATGTCTCTGTGTTAAGCACAAGGCTTGTTGTTTGTTGGTGCCATGTGCTCCCATGTCGATTGTCTGTCCCCTCCTATCTTGTTACTTGTCACGTGACAGATGAGGTCGAGGACTCAAGTGCAGAGGATGCAGGGTTTTTAATAATAAAATTAAACACTAGAACAAAAACCACCCCGAAGGGGAAAAACAAGCAGACAGGCAGAAGACTGGAGCACAGTCAAACGTGAAATACTCGCACAACATTAGACAACGGATCAGCACAGGACTGCAGACACAAGGAGACTATATAGGGAGACAAACGAGGGTAACGAGGGAGACACAGCTGGAGCCACTGAAACAATGATTAAGTGACAAGATGGGAGGGGACAGACAATCGACATGGGAGCACATGGCACAACAAACAACAAGCCATGTGCTCAAAACACAGAGACATCTGGTGGCCAGCCTGGGCACACCAGCAGGACCGTGACACTGATGAGCAAAGATTGTCACATCAAACAAAAAAGACTCGAGGCTGTAAAGGTGCTTCAGCTAAATAGTTAATTACTTATGCAATGTACTTATTTCAGTGTTTGTATTTTTTATAAATTTACGAAATTGTGACAATTCTGTTTTTGCTTTGTCAATAGGGTTTGAGTGTAGATTGATGTGGGGGAAAAGTAATTTAAAGCAGTTTAACCTAAGGCAGCAACTTAACAAAATGTGGGGGAAATGAAGGGGTATGATTACTTTCGCAAGGCGCTGTACATCAAAATAAGACTTGAATGGCCTGAAAAAAATGATCTGAGGGAGTTTTTATTGAGTAATCAGCTTGGGGAAATTTAAAGTAAATCTCCGTGTCTGACCAATATTTATAGAGCTTTGATGACTGATGAGCTGAAAAATTCAAAAATAATTAACTATTAAAAAGAATAGCTGAGAATAAGTTCTCAAATAAAATATATTGTTAAAATTGTTACTGCCTTGAGTTGATTATTTTGGAATAAATGTAAAATGCTTAAAAACACTAACTTAATGGAATTCATACTTGGCTCATTGGCTTGAATATTGATTCCATTGTTATTGTTAAAATATAAAAACATATATAATAATCTGATAGTGTAAGTAATGTTTATTTAACCAAGAAAATGTGACTAGGACATGAATTTACATTTAATGAAAAAAACTTTGAGGACTTTGCTTCCTGATTTTAGAACACCACTGATTTAACAATAACCCCACGATAGTAACGCTCTGATTATTATGAGTGAACGCTTCAGTTATGTTCTTTACAAATTTTAATGCTGAAGCTTTCTAAGGTAAGGGGGGCTCTGATTGGCTGTCAATATTTGTATCCATCAGCTGGAAAACATCATTCTGAATGTGATTCCAGTGATATTGTTCTTCTGTTTTGTTATCATTGTGGTTTCTCTATTCTCTTATAGTTAAAACCGTTATCAAAACTAACAAAGCTATCGATCTTGGTGGAAATGGGCATATACCCATCACAGATATAGATAAATATGAAGATATCAATTGCTTTGTTTTCAGAATGCGTTGGTTCTACACATTTCCAGAAACTAGCAGCATCTTTTACAGCAGCATTTTTAGTATGAACTTACAGCTACATTTCTACCTATATGTTTGTCTCAGATTGCCGTCTGGTTGGTTGAGTCTCGACCGTTCTGTGCTGGATCTGGTGGCTCAGTCTGTTGGAGTGGGGAAAAGAGCGGAGCAACAATCTCTTACATCTCAAGGCCAAGAATCCCACCTTGGCTCAACTGAACAAGCACAAACACAGAATCCACCGACACGGAGACAAGCCCCATGGTAATGCTGTTAGACAAGTCATAATGACTGGTTTTGCATTTCAAGAGAAAAAAAATAGTGCTTGCTAGAGTTTTAAGTAAGACAGAAGAGTTTTAAGTAAGCTTAGGTTTTAGACTTTGGTTCTGGCTGTCAAAATAACATTTGGTTCTCCAACGTCATTTTATAGTCATCTATTCGTTGTATGTGTCATCTGTACATCAGCACTTATTCTGTATTCTGTGCCGTCTTTGTAATGTAAAGGTGGTTATAGTTGATTAAATAATAAAAATTAAATATAAAGACCAAGCACAATTCAGTATGCAAATATTACATCATTGATGTTAGTAGGTTATATATTTTTATTTATTTAAATGTAATCATATATTTTGTGTATAATACAAAAAAAAGCCAAAAAACACACTATACAACATTTACAAAACAAGATTAAAATTATCAAAGTTTGAATGTTTGTTTAGTTTAGAATTTGGTGGGAAAAAATTGAATGTTTGATGATGTTTGAATAGTAAGTGCTGCTACACAAAGCACTGTAATTGGCTTATTTAATGTAATTATATATAATAATGTAAGCATATTTCATGTAATTATTTGTAAATAAAAAGGCAGTACAGCCATGCCTGAATAATTCACCTGATCAACTATGTTTTTCTTTGTTTTTATGTCTCTTTCAGTGAAGTGAAGGCGTTATGTCATCATATTGCCACAGAGCCAGGGCAGCTCAGTTTCCACAAAGGTGACGTGATGCAGGTGCTCAGCAGGGCAGACTCTGATTGGCTGCTGTGTGCTCTGGGCGACAGCCAGGGACTTGTTCCCATCATATACGTCACCCTGATCGAGGACAGTCAGGAGTGCTGATACTCTCAGGCTCCGATAGAGACGGGTGTGAGATGCGGTCGGGGACAAAGAGGAGGGTCGCTGCTTTTCTGAATATAAAATCTGCTGCACAAGAGAGTCTGACGGATTCATTATGTGCTTGCATGTGTATGTAAACTACACCAAGACACCAGTGCACACACACACACACACATCACACTTTGCTGTTGTGAAAGCACCCTCTTTGTTTAAGTGAACCGCATTGAGCCAACCAGTGATTAGAAAGTGTAGTTACTGAGTAGTGAAATTGTTTGCAACAAGCCAGCAGGTTTTACTTAGCTTGTAATCATAACTGTCAATAGCCTTTTAAAAAGAACGAAAAAACCAAATGAAGTTGTTAGATGACACTACTATGCCTTGTCTTTACTAAATATTGTACCATTTTATGTAATCTAGATGTTAACCAATTCATGTGGTGTGACCGAGAGTGTGCACGTGTCCTTCAGGGGCCAGATTCATGAACATCTCTTTCTCACACTGTCCGTGCAAATAACTGTATGAAGCTGTATAGTACATCGCTGAAAATGGACGCCTCGGTTTTGAAGTCTACGTAATTAACGCTCATTAACATGTTGAAAAAGACAAAATATTTCCCCCGCCTTACAGGCCAAAGCAAATCAACCTGTCCAGAGACCTGTGCTGCTTTGACAGGTACATCGACCCGCTAAAGCTATCCCACAATCTCTGTCCCTTCATTTCAAGCTCTTTTCACTAATAAGGGACAGTTTACAGCAAGATTTTCTGCATGTGACTGAGTGCATCACAAATGGTTTGCTTTTCTGATACTTAACGAGTTGAAATAAGCTCAATCTTTAACCTTAAATATTCGATGTTCCTTCCCATATCAACTTTTGCACAATCTGCGAGAGATACCGAAAGGGAAGTTTGTCTACATTAGATTTTTGGTTGTTTTGATTTGGTTTAAGGAGTCTGTTTGTCCTATATTTATTAAGATGGATATGAACGGATGAATGTATAGATAGAATGGAATGGACTTATAGAGTTTATGTAAGTATTTGAATAGATGGCGAGCGAAAACCAGAATTTTGGTGGGTTTGGTTGCAAATCCCTTCCAGTTTTAATATATTCAATTCGTGAGATGATTTCCTCCAGTTAACAACATGAACTTAGATCGCTTAAATATCATCCACAAACACTTTCCTCTGTTTCTGCTTTAGAGGACAAAAGAAAGACATTTAGAGGACGGTGAAATACTACATGGCCCTTTGATGTGCTCAATTTAATTCAAGGTGAGGCCTTATGAAAGGGAATGTGTATTATGTATTTTATTATAGCATTCAATTGTTATTTCATGAATTGGGTATGATAAGCAATTTTATTGAAAATAATATTGGGCCCTTGGTATGACATTTGATATGCTTTTCCTTAAAGTAATATATAATCATATTTTGATTTGATTTTTTCAAATTGCTTTATTGAGACATCAATAGATGATTGTCAAAGTATGTTTTTGTTAAAACAGTTTTATGATTATTATTTTCTATTTATAAAATGCATTACTGTAGTTATTATTTAGTGTATTTGTAATTGTAAATATGTTGCATTCTCGTGTTCTCAAAAGGAAAATTACATTATTGACTTTAACAGCTTTAAATGCTAACAGTTAATAACGAAAACCATTCAGATGTACATTATACCGTAATAGGATGTTATTAGTAGAAGAAAATGCTCTCACAGAAAGCTGCGCAATCTAGATTGTAGTGCTGCGGCTTTAGATCAATCCTGGTCACTTAAGGTTGGTCTGTTGGTCTTCCAAATATGCTTTGCTTTCGACTAAATCCACCCGGTAAATATCAGAGAGAGAGAGAGATTGCGAGAGAAATAGCTGCCAGTGCCTTTTTGAATCAATGCTTGTCTGCTAGTGGGATTCAAGAGTGGTTCCTCACAAGTGGTTGTTTTTTCCTTCTGTATGAAGCAGGAATAAATGACTGGTCAAACTGGAATCAGATTATTAGAGGATAAACACCAGTGAAAGAGAGGATGTTTTAGTTGGGAGGGTGATATATGTTTGTGCTGTGTTCTCTCTCTTTCAGCTTCGATTCTTCCAGTATTTCTGGCCTGTATATACTGTATGATACCTGTAGCTCACCTGGCTCTTCTTTCCTCTATGTGACCATGTTGTGCTCCTATAACATTACCATCATGTATGGATATCAATAACAAAGTGCTCATGTGAACACTGAAGCAGTGCCTCTTGTCCTTTTTTCTCATTTATGTGTTTATGATAAGTGCTGTTTTAATGAGGGTGATATTTTGATGATTATCATGTTTGCTCAACTGTTTTAATGATTGTTTGCCTTTTTCAAAACCCAGGTGCCACTTGAATCACAAGATAGTAACACTGGTATTTCACCTATGAATATAACGAGGGGTAAGAACCAGAAGTGTGTAAGTGACATGAATTTTATTGTTGTCATGTAAGGGACATTTCACCAACTTTAAAGGAGAGCCAAAACAACATTTTTACCATAGTTTTATCTGACTGTACTGATTTCAATTGTTTATGATACAAATGTGTACACTAATGGATGACAGTACTTTTGCCAGAAAGAACTCATTAATAGCGTTCATTTGATGTATATATCTCCATTTCACCAAAAATATCACTTACGCTCTTCTGGTTCTCACCCCTCGATATGTTCACTATTAGTGCATAAATTGTTTTGATGCAAATTATACAATTTGGCTTTTTTTTCTTCCAATTACCCATGGATAGGCGCCTCAGGCTACACATAACCTTGGTACGTTTTTTAATATATAGTTTTACAAATGTACCAGGATAAATGTATTTTAGATTACTTATTTAACCATGGGTACTGTACTGACCCTGTGTTTTAGTGTCTCGTGTCAAATTAATAAATAAATCCACGAAAACGGTCCTGTACAGCTCGAATGACGTCATGACGCAGCAACATGGACGTTTGAGCGACAAAACAAACTTTCAAAGAAGCAGAAGTTATTCAGAATAAACACACACATGGAGCAGAAACCTACACGGTGAGTTCGTTTGTGTATAGATGTGTTGCTCTTTTGTAAGTATGTTAGGAGTCAGTGACGAGGGTAAGCACAACAACAACAACATCACGTAACGTTAGATGTGTTGACAAATAACGGTCTCACCTCGTGCAGACGTTTGCAGTTAAAACTGAATTTCTACAGACAATATATTCAAGTTTTTTTGTGATAAACATTTTTAAGATGATGCAAGTTTTGTCGGGTTGAGTTATCCTCCTATTGTGTTGTTTATATTGACCTGCAAAGCCATGGGACGCGAAATCTATGGCCGAGGCTTAAACTTATGAATATTAAATAGGTTGCGTGACGTTCGCCTGGTAGGCATAGTAACAATTGAAATGAATATTCATAATTTCTTACTTAGAAAGTTGAGGAAAGATATAAAACAAAGGCAGCATGGCATAATTAATACTGATAATCCTCACCGGGAAGGCTGCAATGCAACGACAGCATGATTTAAGTTCATTATCATTCATAAAAAATATATAACGTTACTATCCGTGTACTATAAAATCCGTGAATTGGTTACGAGAACCGTTTGACAGCACCAGGACGTCAGTCATCGTAATCAAGCTGTTTTAAAGAAGAAAACCTATTCAAATGTACATGTATCCGAATCTGTTTTGGCAGAAATAACGTTACTGAGTGTATTTGGATATATTATTCAGTTTTACTTGCAGATAAATCTCCTATGTCCTTGAATTTAGGTTCAAAGAGTATGGCTTTGTCTAAATACCCACACTTGCGATCTTGGCCACTTGAGAGCGCGTGCGCGGCGCGCGACAGGAAGGAAGTGTGCAAGTCCGTCCCATGTCTTCAAAATGCCAAAGCGCAGTGCCCTTAATGGATACTAAATCCACACTATCTCCGAAACCGCTCCGGAGCGCTATTCGAGTCTAAGCGTATCCCATCATGCATCATGCTCTGGATATAAATCGTGGGTATTTATTGTGTACAACATTTGCAACTGCTTTTTATCACTTAATTAGAACAGCACCACAAATTAAATTATGTCATGTTATAGGGACTAACGTTACTAAACAGACATTTAGACGTAATGTAAGACCCAATTCTAAGTCGCTTTGGATAAAAGCGTCTGCTAAATGACTAAATGTAAATGTAGACGTTGATTTTCAAATGCAAAGTATTTTTCATTAAAATAAAGCTATGCAAACACTTACATTTTTACAACACTATAAGTGTGTGTCCCATCAGGTAATGAAAAGTTCGACACACTTGTGGTCTTCATCCTCACTTGAACACTTGTGCCAAATACAGGACATGCGTCATTTAAGATGTCAAGTGAAAAGACTGCAAGTGTGGATATTTGGACAAAGCCCATGTCTAGGTTACTTTGGCAGTGTTGTGCTTCAGATTGGTGTGACGTTACACATCACACGTGTTCTGACCTTTGATGCTGTTGTTGCTATATTCACAGGTTGTTTGTGAGCCATTCCCTCCCCCTCGTTTCTTCCCATCAAGGCTGAACTTTCCCCCAGATCCCACACACACACTCACTGAGGGTCCACTCCGTTACATGGCCAGCTGTAAAGAGAACAGCATTGAGTACTGTGTGTACTCAGTCCATTACCAGCGACGGTCTGGACACTGACTGACTGCTTCCCTCAAAGGTTTGTCTCGTTTGTTAAACTCGTCTTGAGAATCCTATCGGTTTTCTAAAACTTAAATGCTTTTCTAATATTTCGTTTCTTATTTCGTTGAGAAGTTATTACTGAAAATGTTAATTATTAACTGTGGGCTTTGCACGTGGCCATGTTTTTATTTAACGCTTGTGATTCTGTTTACATTCCTGATTGTGTAGTAGACATGTAGTATGTCAGAGTGTTTGAAACGGTTGCTGTGTGCACTGGATCTGTGTTATTTATATACTATTCTAGTATTTATCAATATTAGCTTTTATTAAAATGTTTGTATTTTCAGTTTTCATTAATTTTGCATAGTAATTTTGTTATTTGCTTATTAAGTTTTGTTTTTAATACTTTCTTTTAACATTATTTTTATTTCAGTTTTAGTAATTGTATTACTTTAACCTGAAATGGTTTTATTTCAGTTATTTTTCAGGGAAATATTATTTTTCATCTAATAATATATTTTTAATCTAATAATCGTATATTATTTTATTTCAGCTTTTTCCGTTAAAGATAATTATTTTTAATAATGTAATTTTAGTTAGCTCTGAATTGTTTCCTTACACTAATAGAACTGTTAACATATCTTCAGTTCCTCTATGAATTAACATGTTGCATGGCCATGAGAATATAATATATGAGCTATATATCTTATTTAGAAATTCAGTATAAGCTATGAATGAATGATTCACTCTACAGCTTTTAATATCAGACAAGAGAACATTTTTTTTGGTTGTGTTGTTATATTGCACACTGATGCCATCAAGTGTTGTGCACACTTTAGATAACTCAATTGTGGCATGCTTTTTCTTTATCTTTACAGTTGGACACTTACAAAACTCAATAAAAGGAACCATCATCTCATCTTACAAGAAGGCATATGTGAAGCCTTTAAATCTGTATATATTCGACCGCTGTCAGCTCTTGTTTAGCACATTTGAATGCATCATCAAGGTCCACAGGGTGAGAGAGATGCCATCACAAACACCCACCACAGACTGTTCAGGGCAACACACTCCTCCAATGGACCCGAAATCAGCAAGCACTACAACAGCAAATGAGGAAATCCCTCAATCAACTGCTAGTGATCCCACTGACCCATCAAAAAGCACAGGAGCAGCTGTTTCCAACACTTCTCCCATGGAAAGCAGGGAGTCAGATAGGCCCAAATTCAGTTCCAGTGTTCGGGCTAAAGAGAGATTGAAGTTTATTCTGGGAGCTTCTGAGGATAATTCCTCTGATGATGAGACTTTAGTTATGGGCCAGGCCGCCAAACCTCAGCCCAAAAGCACAGAGACACTTCACACCCTACCTACCACGTCATCAGAAGTGGTGCCACCCTCGAACCCATCAGCCCGTTTGAGGTGAGTATCCTTAGAGAGGTTTTATTGTTGATTATGTGTTTTAAGCTGTTGACATGACATTAAGTGTTTAAAGCTGTGCGATGAAAGAAAAAGGGTGATATTTTTGTAAAGATAAGGATAGTTTTTGAAATCTATTGAAATTATTATAAAGTTAACCTGATTTTTATCATATCTAGTTTTTATCATGAAGTATTATTAAGCATTATAATATTAATTAATAGTTATACATTTATCATTTTATGGAATATTTGTCACAAATGCAGAATCATTTAAATAAACTAAGAGAGCAAAAATGAATGGCAATTAATGGCAACCACTTGCAGTACATTTTAACCTAAAATCTTTTATTTTTTAATGTTATTTGTCATGAACTCATAAGACACTAGACTAGGTCTGTTATGCTATCTAGTCTTGAGATTAGCTCTTCTTTTTGTTGTGACTAAAGTCACTTTTTCCAAACTTTTCACACAGTCCTCCTAACCATCTTTCACATTGACCCAGCAGATAATTTCACATTCGAAATACACTAAAACTACCAAAACACTTCATTAATGTCTCAAATCACGTCACACATAACACTAGCAAAGGTTTTCACCAAACAAACACACTTTATCACTCACAGAACAACAACCTAAAAACACGAACAACAGGTAGCATTATACAATATTTTCTTTTGTCAAATTTCTTTACAAAACTAGAAATGATAGAATGATACTCTACGGTTTTAATTTAAGTTGAACAGTTTTGAAAACTGTATGTAAATGTACAAATTGCCTTGTATAGTACAGTTAGTGTCAAAGTGATAAAATAATAAATGTAATTTGACATGTCGTCAATGAATGCATTTTGTGCCAAAACAATGATAAATGATTCACATACACTGATGTTGTACTCGCTGTGTGAAGAATTTAGAAAAAAGTGACCTAAGTATTGAGAAATGTGTCCTTGCAATCGTAAAAACCAAACACATACTGGAAGAGGACGCTGTGCACCAAATGAAAGTCCAATGTCAAACAGGACAGAGTTCTGGACCTGAAATACAGCCATATGGTCATTCTCAGTGATCACATGACTTGCTCATGCTTGTCACCTGTTAAAGTGACGCCGCACATTTCTGTACTATTAATGGAAGCAATGCTCCTGATGTTGACTTTCAGAGACCTTCTCTGTGTTTCAGCGTTAAAAAAACATTGCTTTCAGAGACAATATATCCTATACATAAATTTAGGGGTGTGTTGGGACCAGATATTTTGATGTGGTCTCTGGCTCGTCGTGTGAAATCTGTAGAATGTTGTTGTCCTCTTCAACAAGTCACCTACTTGACATAGACTCACTCTGAAGTCTGAACCAATGGACAGAGGTTGATCATCCAGAGCAGGACACACGCATGTTGTTTTTCCCATAATGGAAGTGAAAGTTTACAGGCCAAAAGGTAAGGTCATTCTTTTGGTGACATTTGTCTACACAGATCTTTTCTTGCGTTGACATTTGACACAGATCTGTCTTCGGTTGTAGTGATTGTGAACAATCACCTGTTACTCTGTTTAGCACTTTGGCAAACTGCAATCAACAAATGAAAACTCTTTTCTCTAGCATGCTTTCTACATGGCTAGATTTGCAATTTATTTGCAAAAAGTATTTGCACAGATTATGTAATAAACCTTCAGAAACTTGTAGTTTAACGGGGATTTTGCAAGGAATTGCATTTATTTGTCTGCATAGAAACCGGAACATAAACATCCTTACCAGGCTCTTAGCATGCTTTTCTTAAACGTGGTGGTGAAGTGAGGTCTTCACTGACTTGGGGGAGGGGACATGAGAGGGAGCAAAGAGGAAAAGGGAGGGAACATAAAACATGTTAGATGTTGTTTTTCTTCTCCTGCATTATCATCTGATACTTCGCCATGGACAGAGAAGGAGGGCAAGCACTCAACTGGTTTCAGTGCCTCAAGAGGTTGGTACCAGACCAAACATGCACTTTGCTCCTTCTGTCCTCTAGAAGCTCCCATTTGTAAGTGTACAGTTTGTTCTTGGCAAGAGACGTACACTGGAAATAAAAAAGGGGTGTGGTTTCAGTAGTTGTTACTAGCAGCGTAGCATAACACAGCAGCTTGTGAGTTTATCTTAATTGCACAGTAGTGTAGAATAGAGTTTTGGAATGCACAGCTTTGCTGGATTTCTCTGAAATGCACAGCGCAGCGTAGACTGTTCAAACTGTGCATGAAGTGTTACGCAATATAACCTGATAATGTTAGCATGTGTCTCTCTGAGTTCAAATACTTGTGTAAGCTCAAAGAGCAGAGAACAAAAGAGATCTGAATATTTTTTTGTAATTTTTTTGCTATATGCAGTTTTCAGATAACAGAAAAAAACTAATGCGGCTGCTCATTGTTCGTGGGCAGTTAAGAGGCTGGATAATTGAAAACAGACACGAAGTCTTAGAACGTAGCATAATCTTCAAAAGGATTTTCAGACAAGTGTTATAAAAAAAAAAATCTCCCTTTACAAAATTAGACTATTACAAAAAATAGAAAAGCATGCAGATTTTGAGAAAATATGTTTTGGAGATTATAAAGCATTGTATGCTGCTGGGGATATGCATTACACAGGTTAAAAAAATGGCATCAGCCAATACTGGATTTTATTTATATATTTATTTATTTATTTTATTTCGGTATATTTCTGTATTGAAAAATAATTAGTTCATGCCCAAATCCCCTATTTTATATTTGGATACTTTTGCCATCATTTAACACTCTTTAAAAGTTAAACTTTAAAAACAGCAATAATTTAATAACACTGTTAAATATGATCTTTTCAGCAAATGAATATCCATTTTTTCATTTTTATAGTAAACATGTTTTGATGCCTAAATTTCAAACTATTTAAAATAATTGAAATGAGCTTTGTTTTATTTTTCATTTATTTAGACAAAAAATAATATAAAATGTTTATATTTATTAGTCATCATTATATTGTCCAATAGACATTGCTAATATTGATATTGTGTTAATAGAATGGTGTGAAAGTGTTACAAAAGTAACATGCTTTGCCTTGAGTAATGGGTGATGTTTTTTCAAGTGACACATTTAAAATATTACATTTACATTTATGCATTTAGCAGATGCTTTTATCCAAAGCGACTTACAGTGCATTCAGGCTATACATTTATTTTTTGTCAGTATATGTGTTCCTTGGGAATTGAACCCACAACCTTTGCGCTGCTGATGCAATGCTCTACCACTGAGCCACAGGAACACATAGTTAAAAGATAGTAGTCAGCATCTCAGAGTGTTGTTTCCACTGATGACTGCAGAAAATGAAGTGTGGTCCTGCAGGTGATCCACAAGTTTAAGCTGTCATCTTGGCAAATAGTTGACCGTATTGTAAGCTGCATGTCCCTTGTTTGTCTTCTGCATTCCACCTTTTACTGTACATGAATTGCATTACATTCACAATTGCATAAAGACATTTGCAGCTTCAAGTGTAAACTTGTTCTACAGTTCAGGGGTAAGTTAAGCGTTAGTCAGTACTGTCTCTAGCATTTATGATAACACATTAAGCTGTGATTGGCTGATTTGCTTGTGTGAGCATTATTTTATAGCACACTTTGGCAGAGGTGGAGAGTACAGAGGCCAGATCAGTAGAGGAAACATGTTTCACATGGACAGATCAAGTTGACTTCAAGAAGTCATGCTGATTTGATGGATTCTTACCTCGTATGTTTGTTTTTGTAACGTTTAATATGCTTATATTGGCTGAAATGCTGCTTTGTGTTGATGTTCTCGTGAAGGCGTTCGTAAAACTTTTGTGTTACAGTAAGTTGCATGTTACGTTCCCATTCACGTTGACTTTACGTTATTAGTTGAAGCCCTAACCAGCTTACTTTTTTTAAATGTATTGTACTTGTTTAAATAATTAAAATGATGTTTTTTGCATGTAGGCCTAGCATGTCAGGCCCCCATCTGCTGAAAAAGGGCAAAGAACACAGGAAGATGGACGTGCAGAGAGATTTCACCGTTGCTTCCCCAGCTGAGTTTGTCACTCGCTTTGGAGGAAACCGCATTATAGACAAGGTTAGAGTCATGCCTTTATGTGTATGTTGTTTTAGTTCATTTACAACTGTAAAAAAAGGGTTTAATATATCTCTCTCATCTCAGGTGCTGATTGCTAATAATGGCATTGCTGCAGTTAAATGCATGCGTTCAATTCGACGCTGGTCCTATGAAATGTTCCGTAATGAGAGAATCATTCGCTTTGTGGTGATGGTCACACCTGAAGACTTGAAAGCCAATGCAGGTTAACAATCAATATTTTGTTTTATTTGTATATGCATATGTTTTTAGTTTTTTTTTAGTTTAGTTTACATTTTATTTAATAAATCATTGGTTCTAGGCATTCATATTCAGTTTTGGTTTATTTTCTCCAGAATACATTAAGATGGCTGATCACTATGTGCCAGTCCCCGGCGGCCCAAATAACAACAACTATGCCAATGTTGAGATGATTGTGGATATAGCCAAAAGGATTCCAGTGCAGGTACAGCTGGTCCAATATCTGTCTCATAGATGTGTATCTTCCATCATTATTAATGATGGTCTTGTCTTCTTATAAGGCGGTTTGGGCTGGATGGGGTCATGCTTCTGAGAACCCCAAACTACCAGAGCTTCTTCATAAATCAGGGATAACTTTCCTAGGTATTTCATCTCATTATTTAAGACCTGTTTAGACCGCTTAGGCTTGCTAGTTGAGGACTAAAGGTGTTGATGGAGTTGTCTTTTTCAGGACCTTCCAGTAAAGCCATGTGGGCATTAGGAGACAAGGTGGCATCTTCCATCGTTGCCCAGAGTGCAGAAATCCCCACCCTGCCCTGGAGTGGAACTGGTGAGAGATCCCGTTCACGACATGAGCTGTTGATAGAGCACTCATTGTGATGTCTTCATCCCTCTTTCCTTGTCTGTTTTCAGGTCTAAGGGTTGAATGGACAGAAGAAGAAGAAAGGCTTGGCCGTGTGATCAGCGTTCCACCTGAACTTTATGTGCAGGGCTGTGTTAAAGATGTGGACGAGGGTCTAGCGGTGAGTTTTCACTTCAGAATCGGTTACGGAATTCAGACTGTGACATCGGTGTTAACAGTTTTGATTTAGTTTGCTTGTTTTCTTGTGGTTAGAGTGCAGAAAAGATTGGCTTCCCTGTAGTAATCAAAGCATCAGAGGGAGGTGGAGGGAAAGGCATCAGAAAAGTGGACAGTTCCGAAGACTTTCACAGTTTTTTCAGACAGGTACACAGTGCTTTGATGTAACTTCATTATTTTGTGTAGTTATAGGTTCGGTTTTATTACACAGTGTCACGGTGTGTTTGTTCTTCAATACAGGTGCAGGCTGAGGTGCCAGGTTCACCTATTTTCATCATGCAGCTAGCTGTACATGCGCGCCACCTGGAGGTGCAGATCCTGGCCGACCAGTACGGCAACGCTATCTCTCTGTTCGGCAGAGACTGTTCCATCCAGCGCCGCCACCAAAAGATCATAGAAGAAGCTCCTGCTACCATTGTCTCCACCATCACTTTTGAGCAAATGGAGAGGGTGAGGCACAAATCTATACATATTTTATGGCTGTGTTGCCTTCGGCCGTTCATATGCTCTAAATTTGGGCTGTAAAGTTCACACCATAGGCTAGTTGCTTGTTTGTAACTAACTCTGTATTTTATTTGGGTGCACCATTTGTTCTTAAGGCAGAATGTAGCTACTAGTTTGTAGGTTCTCTGTAAAGGAAAGCGCAGTTGCATAATTTCATCAATGATCCAAAGACAGCCTTCTAATTTGTGCACAGACGTATATTTGCAGATACATTCTGATACAAATTGTAGTAGTCGTAGTAGCAGCCCTTTATTGTCACTAGTCACAAGTACCAGCAAAATTAGCCATCAACCTGTCCATACATACACAACATACATATATGACAAGGGGGTAGACAGGACAGGAAGACAGGGAATCGAAGAAAAATACAGCATTAACATGAGGAAAGGGAGGAGAAAAAAAACATAACCCCCAGATTATGCTCCTTGGGGAGAACAGTGTGAGAACAGAAAAAACACCTCAGCACAAAAGCACATACACCATAGACACACGACTTTGCAACAGGGGGAAACAAATCCAGCTCCAGCAAGCAGCCATCCGGTCCAGCAGCCATTTATTCCGGCGCCGGTCGCAGACCTTTGATTTGATTATTAATTTTACTTGACATGCACATTTAGATGTGCTCTATTTAAATCAGGTTCAGGATATTTCTTTGTGCATTTAATTATTTCTCAGCCTTTGGTTTTGAGAAATGTTCCACAATGGTGTTGATATTGACATGCACAGTTTATTTTCTGCTCTGTGTGTCAGCATGCAGTGCATCTGGCTAAAATGGTGGGTTATGTAAGTGCTGGTACAGTGGAGTATTTGTTCACCGAGGATGGAAGTTTCTACTTCCTGGAGCTGAATCCACGGCTACAGGTGGAACACCCCTGCACTGAGATGATTGCTGACGTTAACCTTCCTGCTGCACAGCTACAGGTAAGTAGTATAGTGAAGTTTTGAGATTCTCACTGCAAAGTAACAGGACCGACTCTTATTCCCCGAATTTTTTTCCTAATTTGTTATTGTTGTTCATTCTCAAATGCTGATCATAATCTCCTGGTACCTTCTCTCTGTAGATAGCAATGGGGATCCCTATTTACAGAATTAAGGATATCCGTGTCCTGTTTGGTGAAGCTCCGTGGGGAGACACACCTATTAACTTTGAATCTCCAGAATGCATCCCCTGTCCACGAGGACATGTCATAGCTGCACGCATCACCAGTGAGAACCCAGATGAAGTGAGCAGGTTTCGACATTGATAATAAGAAATATTGGCAAAACTTTACTCTCAGCCTTTATGTATAATGCATTATAAAAGTAGTTTTAATGCATTAATTATGCCTTGTAATGCACCTTATAATGCATTGCACAATCTCATGAATATTTACCACAGTAAATGCATTATAACACTTATAAATTCATTGTTACATTATGCATTTTAAATTTGGATATAATTATTTACGACAAGATATAATGTATTACAACACACATGAATATTTATAATACCTTAATAACTATCATTATACATAAGTAAAGTGTCACAGAAATATTTTCTAAGCAGTAAAATCAGCATATTAAATTTCTGCTGCTGAAAAAAAATAAGTTTAGCCATCACAGGAATAAATTGCATTCAAAATGGAAAATTATTTTAAATTGTAATATTTCACAGTGTTACTGTTCACACTATTGACCAAATAAATGCATCCATAATGCAAAAAGATTGCTTGTCTAAATTAATTCACTAGTATCATTTTAGTTACTCCTGCATAATTACTGTATATTTTCTGTGTTTTAAAAGCTTAGCATTAATGCAGTAGTCTTTGAAGGCTACTTTAGCAGTTTATCGTCTGATTCATTTATTTGTCATTTTTGTCCTCACAAGGGCTTTAAACCAAGCTCAGGCACAGTTCAGGAGCTGAACTTCCGCAGCAGTAAGAACGTGTGGGGTTACTTCAGTGTAGCAGCAACCGGAGGTCTGCACGAGTTTGCAGACTCTCAGTTTGGACATTGTTTCTCCTGGGGCGAGAACCGAGAAGAGGCCATCTCGTGAGTTCCTGGAGACTAGCAATAGAATGAAGTTTTTGATGCTTTAAAGACTTTAATGGCTTTTGGACTTGAAGGTTATAATAAAGTCATTGTTCCTATGGCCTGCAGAAACATGGTGGTAGCCATGAAGGAGCTGTCAATCAGAGGAGATTTCAGGACCACAGTGGAATATCTCATCAAGCTACTAGAGACGGAGTGTTTTAGGAACAACGACATCGATACTGGCTGGCTGGATCACCTTATTGCAGAGAAAGTGCAGGTAAGACCCAAACCTGGGAAGAGAACTGTCCCAAATCAAGACCAAGTCTCTCTTGGAAGTAGGAACTCTGTTCCATTTTCCTCTCATGCTAAATAAACTTTTAAGCCATTTTAAGTAAAGTGACATTTGTTTTATTATATGTTTATTTTAGGTGGAGAGGCCAGACACCATGTTAGGTGTGGTATGCGGTGCTCTACAAGTTGCTGATGCAAGTTTTAGAGAGAGCATGTCTGACTTCCTGCATTCACTGGAGAGGTATTTCCATTACTTGGGCACTCTAAAGGACTGAAAACTCAAAGAAAACACTGTAACGTCACAGCATTCTGTGTTTGAATGTATTTCTGGATGTTTCAGGGGTCAGGTGTTGCCTGCTGCTAGTCTCGTCAACACAGTCAATGTTGATCTGATCTATGATGGAGTCAAATACTGCCTGCAGGTAACATAAAAAACACTAGAATCCCTTTGATAATCTTTTGATTCATGACTAACATCGTGTGTGTTTGTGTCTGTGGTACAGGTGGCTCGCCAGTCACCCACCACGTACTTTATCATAATGAATGATTCAGATATTGAAGTTGATGTCCATAGACTCAGTGATGGTGGTCTACTACTTTCCTATGGTGGCAGCAGCTACACAACCTACATGAAAGAGGAGATTGACAGGTCTGAGAAGAAGAGGTTTTGTGCTGTATACCACAGTGTACTTTCATATGTACCAGCTGATGTTTATTTGGTCTTTTGTCATATGATGTGTAGCTACCGCATCACAGTGGGCAACAAAACGTGTGTGTTTGAGAAAGAGCGAGACCCTACGGCGCTCAGGTCGCCCTCTGCTGGCAAGCTGTTGCAATATGTAGTCGCTGATGGTTCTCATGTTCTGGCTACCCAGCCTTATGCTGAAATTGAGGTAAAGATTAAGCAAAAATGTTACATTTCTAGGCAGAAGTTTCTCTTTACAGAATGCACTATTTCCTCATACTGTATATGACCTTATGTGGCACTGACAGAGATGCTTTAAATTGCTTATTAGAGGTGTTGTTTGCTTTTGCCGTATTTTTACAGGTGATGAAGATGGTGATGACCCTGCATGTCCAGCATTCAGGTTGCATTCACTTTTTAAAAAGATCAGGAACCGTATTAGAGCCTGGGTGTGTAGTGGCCCGAATGGACCTGGATGACCCCAGCTGTATTCATCCGGTGATTTGTCTATTATTTCTCCTCACAAGATAAAGCACATAATCAAATCCACTTACCGT
Organism: Oxygymnocypris stewartii; assembly: GCA_003573665.1. NCBI lineage: Eukaryota > Metazoa > Chordata > Actinopteri > Cypriniformes > Cyprinidae > Oxygymnocypris > Oxygymnocypris stewartii. The sequence continues at coordinate 59,012 of QVTF01012063.1, read as the reverse complement.
TTAGTACTGTTTGCATTTAGATTTAGTCATTTAGCAGACATTTTATCCATAGCGACTTACGGATTATGACAACATGAGCAATCAAACTAAAAAAGAGCGATAATATGTAGATTGCTGTATATAAGAAAATGTAGCAATTATTATGAAGTGGTAATTGTGGCAAAGAAAAACAGCCCAAGCGCACTTTTCGAGCAATATAATATAAATGATGTACTGTTCAAAATGAATCAGTTCTGTGAAAAGATGTAGCATAATTTGGTCCGATATCTAATGCACTCATGCATTTTTGAATGTAATTCATGCATGTTTGAGAGTCCAAATAATTTTTGGGGCCAGTGTCATTTATAAACGTACTGCCATCTGTGATGAGAAGTATTAATTCTCTGTCTACTCCATCAGGTAAAGCCGAATACAGAGCCATTACCATCCCAGGAGCCTTTACCTGTTGTTGGGGAGAGGCTTCACCAAGTGTTCCACAGTGTTTTGGAGAACCTGGGGAGAATTATGGATGGATACTGTCTACCGGAGCCATACTTCAGTCAAAAAGTCAGAACACTGATCCACTGATCAGACTCAAAGTAGCATGAAAACAGTGTGCAGTTTGGTCTGTTAACTATCAGTATGCCATTGCAGCTGAAAAAGTGGCTCGACACGCTGATGAAGACTCTTCGGGATCCATCTCTACCTCTTCTTGAACTGCAGGAGATTATGACCAGCGTGGCTGGGCGTATACCAGTTACTGTGGAGAAGGCCATTCGAAAGGTCATGGCACAGTATGCCAGTAACATTACCTCTGTGCTCTGTCAGTTCCCCAGCCAAAGGGTGAGTGATGAAATTAATACTTATCTGGAACATAGATTGTGCTCATATCTCTAGACATTGTTACATAGAGTCAAGTGTAACTAGAAATAAGCAACGTTTGTTGATACCAATTTATATTACTTGACAGATTCTCTTTGCTTAGAGACTGTGTATAATTGAAGGTGTGGGGCAAAAACAGTTTTAATCAGTTTTTAATCAACACTTTCAGATAGCAAACATACTTGACAGCCATGCTGCTACACTTCAGAGGAAAACTGACCGAGAGGTTTTCTTCATGAACACTCAAAGCATTGTGCAACTGGTGCAAAGGTGAGAAGTGCCTGGTGACTCGCTCAGGCTGAGAACATAATATATTCTACCTCAGCTGTTATCTTAAGATACTCAAAGATTCTCTGTTAACTAGAAACTGTCACCATGCATCATTTTAGGTACCGAAGTGGCATCAGGGGGTATATGAAATCAGTTGTGCTGGATCTTCTGAGACGGTATCTTCAGGTGGAGATGCAGTTTCAGCAGGGTAAATCTCCCAGTGTAATCTTGATGCTACGGTCACAGCAGAGCAAACAGAAGATTCTTTCAGAAGTTTTAGCTTTTATTTTTTTTTTCATATATCTGGAAAAAGTTTAAAGACATAAAACTGAAATTTTTACTACTAATAATAAAAACGGTATAATTCTCTCATTCTCATGACAGCTCATTGTGATAAATGTGTCATCAACCTAAGAGAGCAGTACAAGCCTGACATGACTCCAGTACTGGAGAGCATCTTCTCCCATGCTCAGGTCTCCAAGAAGAACATCCTAGTCACCATGCTCATAGTAAGATCTTTTCTGAAATATTTAACAGTGCTTATTGTTTTTATTAAGCTGTGGCTTTGCTAGTTGATTCCACTCAATCATTATAAAAATAGCAACAGAATGTTTAAGTAGGAGTAACTTGTAGTTTGTTTTCATTGATGCATCTTTTGCTCATTTATATAATACACATTTTTTTTCAGGACCAGCTCTGTGGCCGAGACCCGACTCTTGCTGATGAGCTCATGGTCATTCTAGATGAGCTCACACAACTCAGTAAAATGGAAAACTCTAAAGTAGCGCTTCGGGCCAGACAGGTATGAACCTCAAGGCTTGTGATCTTTGAACTGCAGCACTTATGTGTTAATGTTGACTCTGTTCAAAATAGCATAATGTACTGGGCTATTTTATTAGTATGTAAAGTGTTTTCTACTTTGATAATGTGGCACTGAAGTCTAGAGTAATGGCTGCTGATATTTTAGAAATTGGGAAACTGCTATCTTAAATGGTAATATTTCAAAATATTTCAATTTTTACTGTATACCACCTTTTAAAAATGTTTTTCAAAATATCTTACTGGAAAACTGGTAGTGTATTCTGTGTGCACATAGGATGATCTACATTTTTTTTCTAATAATACTGTATCCCTTCCATTTCCAGTATAGCATCATATCTATTTTTGACTCTATGATTGGACAGCCAAAAGTTATATTTTACACAAAAAGCTAAATTTGTGAAAACAGAACATCACACTCTAAATAAAATATGGAATATTGTAGGGATGCACCGGTTGACCGGCCAAAGATCGGAACCGGCCGGTTTTTGCTTATAATGTGCGATCGGCAACCGGCCGGTTTTTGTCTTTTTTTCAGCCGATTTTTTCGAAAGTGCGAACATGTCATTTGTGTGGAAGACATTCGGCAGTAGCACAACAAACACAGAAAAACAGATACAATGAAGCGAACAGCCGTTGGTGTAACATTACTGGCACACCGCTTTCCTTTGCTGCTCTAGCTGAAGTTGCTAGTGATGGGTCGGTCTTGAACGATTCATTCATTTTGAACAGATCTTTAATGAGACTCGAGAAGAACGAGTCGTTTCGGGGAGTGATTCGTTCAGTCGCGCATGCGCACCATCCTAAAGGTTCTGTACTGGAATTAGTTCACCCGTTTCGAGTCTTCGGGTTTTTCGAGTCGTTCGTTCATCTTGAACGAGACTCAAAGGTCCGAGTCGGTAAAATTATCCGAACTTCCCATCACTAGAATTTGCGCGAGCGTATCTGTCCACGCCCTGCACAAGGATAGACTGTGAACAGTTGTTCAGCGCAGCTTCTCACGTGTTGGATGAGAAAAGAAACAGACCAACTTGTGACAAAGCTGAAATGCTACTTTTTGGTAAAGAATAAAACGTTCAAACGTATAAACGTCAGTTCTGTCCGAGATTATTATTTTTATTTTACCTTAAAATTACATTGACTTAATTCGGTTTAACAAGCACGAGCTGTAGCATCTTTGTTTTTGCTCGTTGCACTAAACATTATTTGATTTAACATTTTGGAATAATTTATTTATATAGCCTACTTTGGTTTTATTTAGTTTCACTGGTAAATACCTTTTTTCTTTTACACCAATTTTAAAAACGACAACAAATGTTGATTAAGTAACATCTTTGTTTGGACTGTTTAATGTGTGTTGGTTGTGTTGTTTAGATTGTAACTATGCAAATGTTGCCTTTAATTTCACATGGTTACTGTTAATGTTTTCATTTAAGGCCAGTTTTATGTAGTTTCAACCCAATTTAAAAATCATCTTGGTCCATCTTTAACTGGGGTGGCAAATGAGAGGCAGAATTTGTAAAGATGCTTGTTTGTTTTTTCTTATAAAATATATTGATAGGCTTTTAAAATTTGTTTAATATGCTATATCCATTAAAATAAAAGCTTAAGAACATTTTGAATTTTAAATAATTTTAATCAAAAACTTGACACAGCCACTTATGTCTATGTCATATTGAAGTAACACCACAGACGTAATTATAACACCACAGACCTTATAATGCAAGTTACTAAAGGCTCTGTGTTACCAGAAAATACATTAACACCAGAGACAGTAACACCACATACAAATCAGCTTAGACTTTTCTAAAATGGAGGCTACCATCATGATGATTTCAAGATCAGGGGACATTTTGGAAATATCAACATTATATTTATATATTTTTTATTAAAATATGCCAGATCTGCAAGTTATCAACATAACACCACATACACTAATGACAACACATGAAATTGTCAGAGATTTAGCTAACTTCAAAATTTATAAGAAAGAATGTACTCCCCATGCACCCCTCAGATCAACCAGCACCTGCAGTGACCGTTACACACAGGAAGTAGTCCAAATAGAATTCCCCCTTTTCTTAAAGGGGTGACATCCATTGTTGAAACACCACAGACATGAATTTGGGGGGCACATTTTTTCATAAATATATATATTTTTTAAACAATTAAATATTATACATGTTAAATAAAATCTATATTCACTATATAACCACTTAATTTGTGTTAGAATCTTTCATTATTTCTTGTTGGTTGCTTAAAGGAAAGAAAATCGGTATCGGAATCGGAATCGGCCAGTTTGCTCGAAAAAAATCGGTATCGGAATCGGCCACGAAAAATCATGATCGTGCATCACTAGAATATTGTGTAGTCATGTTTTAACAAAACGGTAGCTGCTCGAATCTCAGGCTGCCTGGCGGACATCTCGGCATGGATGAAAGAACATCATCTACTGCTCAGCCTGGCAAAGACTAAGCTTCTTGTCTTCCCTGCCACTCCAACTTTACAGCATGACTTCACAATTCAGTTAGGTTCATCAACAATTACCCCATCAGCTTCGGTCAGAAATCTTGGTGTAATCTTTGATGACCAGCTGACCTTCAGAGAGCACATTGCAAAGAATGCTCGATCTTGCAGGTTTGCACTACACTACATCAGAAAGATCAGCCCTTTCTGACAGAGCATGCTGCACAACTTCTTGTCCAGGCCCTGGTCATTTCTAGACTGGACTACTGCAATGCTCTTCTGGCTGGACTTCCATCAATCACAATCAAACCGCTACAAATGATTCAGAATGCAGCGGCACGACTGGTCTTCAACGAGCCCAAAAGAGCCCATGTTACACCTCTCTTTATATCCTTGTACTGGCTACCAGTTGCAGCTCGCATCAAGTTCAAGACACTGATGCTTGCATATAGAACAACCACAGGCTCAGCACCCACCTACTTCCGCTCACTATTACGAAGCTACATCCCCTCCAGAAGACCCTCCTACTTCCACTCACTATTACGAATCTACATCCCCTCCAGAAGCCCCGCCTACTTCCACTCACTATTACGAATCTACATCCCCTCCAGAAGCCCCGCCTACTTCCACTCACTATTACGAATCTACATCCCCTCCAGGAGCCCCGCCTACTTCCACTCACTATTACGAATCCACATCCCTCCAGGAGCCCCGCCTACTTCCACTCACTATTACGAATCTACATCCCCTCCAGAAGCCCCTCCTACTTCCACTCACGATTACGAATCTACATCCCTCCAGAAGCCCCTCCTACTTCCACTCACTATTATGAATCTACATCCCCTCCAGAAGCCCCTCCTACTTCCACTCACTATTACGAATCTACATCCCTCCAGAAGACTAAGATCTGCTAGTGAGCAACGCCTCGTGGTACCATCACAGAGAGACTCAAAATCACTCTCCAGAACATTCTCGTTCACCGTTCCTGGCCGGTGGAATGATCCCCCCCCCCCCCATCCTGAACGCTGGATCCCTGTTAATCTTCAAGCAACAACTGAAAACTCATCTCTTTCGATACTACTTGACTGCATCCTAAACTTAAAAAAATATATATATCTCTTTATCTTTCTCTCCTTCCTTTGCTAGCTCGTACTTATTTAAACAATGCCTGAGACTTGGTGTTACGAGCACTTTCTCTGTCTGTTTCCTTCAAGATGAATCGCTTTATGTATTCCCCAATTGTAAGGCGCTTTGGATAAAAGCATCTGCAAAATGACTAAATGTACTAATTTATAAGGCTTATTATAAAAAAAATGCTTATTTAGAAAAATAAATAGTTTAACACATTATGAACCAAGCAGTACGCCGACAATAACAACTCTCAATGTTTCTTCAGGTATTGATTGCCTCTCATCTGCCCTCATATGAACTCAGACATAACCAGGTGGAATCCATCTTTTTATCAGCTATTGATATGTATGGGCATCAGTTCTGTCCCGAGAACCTCAAGGTAAGGCATCAGCGATTCTTTTGACTTTACCACTTTTAATATATTTAATTATGTAAATCCTGCATTTGCAGAAACTCATCCTATCTGAAACCTCCATCTTCGACGTCTTGCCCAGTTTCTTCTACCACAAAAACCGGGTGGTTTGCATGGCTGCCTTAGAGGTCAGTAAAGCTTGACCGTTTCTTCCCAAATGTTAATGGTATGCAGTCAGGCCTTTAGAATGTATTGTGTGTGAACTCCTCAGGTATACGTACGGAGGGGATATATAGCGTATGAGCTGAACAGCCTTCAACATCATCAGCTGCCGGATGGCACATGTGCGGTGGATTTCCAGTTCATGTTACCATCATCCCACCCTAACAGGTATAGCAGCAACCATATGTAGATGCTTTATATACTGAATAGGGTTTACAAATACGATCCAGATACTGAAATCTCCAGTGTACACACAATGGGATTGTTCTGACCTAGTTTTTTTGCTTATAAAAGCTTTTGGTATGATCGTTATGAATGGTAGTTAATGAACTGAGCTGTGGTGCTTATCAGGCTACACTGCTCATGTAATAGAATAACAATACAATTTAGCCTGGATATATAACTGTTTTCTAGTCTGAATGTTTCTGTATGATCCCTGTAACATTTATTATCTTATTTTGACATTGTTTTCTGTGTATCTCTCCTCTGAAAGAAAGCCTTATGCCTCAATGAGCCAGTCCATGCCCAAACCCACGTAATAAGCTCTTTATTTTTTAGCATCTCTTTAATTAAGTAATATATAACCGAGTGCACAAAAAACAAATTCTGTCTTACACTCCTAACTTCCCACTTTGGTGTAAAGCCTGGTTTGGGTTTCCTTTACTAAGCTATACTGGGAGATGGTAATGAGCACAGCACAGGGGCAAATGGATGTCACACCATCACGCTGGGGCGATTGATCAACTTGTTTTGAGTATGAAAGAAAAATGTACATAAGTGATTAGATTGTAATTAGTTTTACACATAATTATAGGTTTTAATTATTTAAAATAGACACCAATTTCTTTGTATGTATCAGTCGACATGAAATCAAAACCCTGTTTACTTCTCTACACATTACTGGCCTCATTTATGAATGATTCACCAAAAATGTTGTCTTTTTGTTTGTTTATGTCCATCTTTCATCAAAATGTAATAATCAGAAATATGTCACATTATGGAAGTAAAATGGGTTGTGAACACCTTTTCATGTTGATTATAAATATTAAAGCATCAAAACATAAAATATTCACAAAATATTTATAGAAATATTTTAATTTCTTCAAAAAATAGTTTCCTTCGAGTCAAAGCAGGTTGGTCAATCACACTCGATCGCGTTATAGGGATAGTTCAGCCGAAAATGAACATTTTGTCATCATTTACTCTTTACCCTTACGTTGTTCCAAACCTATATGAGGTTCTTCCTCATGTTAAACATAAAAGAAGATATTCTGAAGAATGCTGGTAAGCAAACAGTTGATGGTCCCCATTGACTTCCACACATTCTTTCCCTACTATAGAAGTCAATACAACTCTTTGGTTCTTCAAAATATCTTGTTTTATGTTCAACATAAGAAAGAAGCGTATACAGGCTGGGAATGACATGAGAGTGAGTAAATTATGACTCATTTTTGGTTGAACTATTCCTTTAACTGGGTTGTTCTGTATATGAATAGTATAAGAGTTGTAGCATTAGATGTTTTCTCATAAAATGCAAAAAGTGATTCCCATACAGTTACATTTGCTTTCTAATTTTCAATCTAATGAAAAATAATGATTCAAATCTATTTTGATTTTTTTATAGACAAATATTTCTACTAAGATTGATTTTAACATAATCATGATAGAAAGAGATCTAAAGTTAGAGGATGACGATCCAATGCTAACAATTCACCTGCTCTCATTTCAGAGGGAGCAGTCCTACATTGAACAGGTAGAGTACAGCTCCTCCCTGTAACAGTCAGCCTTTTGTGTACAGAACCACATACAGTATGTCTGCAGCAATGCATGCTGGATGCAACTGTTTAATGATTTGAAGAAATTTAGCCTAACGGGGATTCCTTTTAATTTGTATTTAATGGCTCAGATAATTGTCAATTTATTGGGTAATTCTACAATCCTAAATTGGCCTTAAATGTGCATTCAGTCAACACCGTATTAAAATGTGGAATGCATTTACCAATCATTCCTGAACTCTTGCCTGTTTAATTTAGATGAGCCACATAATATAATTTCGCTCCAGAAGATCACTGAGTATTTTGCATTTAAACTTGTGCTTTTTTCATTCAGCACAATCAGTGCCATTAGTTTAGCCTTTTTGTCCATAATTGGTACCCATAATAGCCTCTTTGCTCTCACACACACATACACCGTCCTCTCCCCTCTCAGAATGTCTGCTCCTGGGAATGATACGGGAGAGTTTCAAACAATGCGTCGTCAGGGCAGTGAGCTCTTCCTGGAGGGGGCGCTGTCACCCCCCTGTCAGAGGATGGGAGCCATGGTCGCCTTCCATAGTTTTGAACACTTCAAAAGGTGCCTTCACTTCTTTTCTTTTTTTTATTTGATTAAATGGTTAATATAATGGAAGATGTGATCTGATCTGTGGTTTGATTGTATTGTAGGTGTTTTGATGAAGTGATCTGCCGCTTTGCGGATCCGCTCTGTGAGAGTTCTCTGTTCACTGATGGATGCTCCACCTTCTGTGATGGGGAGAGCTGTAAGGTCAGAGTTAGGAGAAGCAGCATATGGGATGTAATGATTCACTCAATTCACGATGTGATACTATTCACAGTACTGATTTCACAACATGATTTTCTTACAATCACATTTTCTCACATGAGATTTTATAAAAAATTAGATATTATAAAAGTTGTCCTTATATTATTGCTTGGACAAAATGCTGCACATTTCTTAGTGAAATTGAAATATATCAAATAACAAAACTTAGCTGAAATTTTACACCAAACCCCAAATCAAATATATTACGCAAATAATTAAATTTGAGTTCATAAAAACAAACTAAGGCTTTGCCAGTGCCATTTCCATTTAAAATGAGAGAAAATCACTGCATTTTAATCACGATCCAAACAAAGATACTATATACATACAACATGAGCAATTTTTTATCTAAATTAGATTTTCAAAATTTGAAGCAAAAACAGAATGGTCTGACTTTAGTTTTGTGAAACTATACTACATAAAACATATCTGCACGAAAAACAAAAACAGCAGATGGGCTGAATGAAAACGCAAATTCACTTTCTGCCAGCAGGTGGCGCTTATGGAGCAGTGGCAATATAGCGTTTGATTGCCACTGTAAAGAAAGCAGCACGTTAATATGCATTGTACAGAGGCAAGATGAAAATAAAATACCATCTAAACTTTACTAAAGACAGTCAGTTCCTCAAAGATACATTCATATAAACTCAATTGTCTTGCGATTCATTTAACGTCTCAACCAACTTTAATCGTCACGTATTTGTATTGATTTTCAAATGTCTGGGGCTGCATCGTTACATCCCTAGAAACAAACATTAATATTTCACCCCAAAAACATATATGTCGTCATTTACTCCGCCTCATGTCATTCCAAACCCATATGAATTTCATTTTTCTATGAAATAATATTTAGTTAATGGTTAATATCACTGTACATATGGTCTGTCTCTGTTTCAGAACATGAAGGAAAATCCCATACACATCATAAATGTGTCAATCAAACAAGCAGACACTGAAGATGACGATGTTTTAGTCAAAGCTTTCACTGCCTTTGCTAATTCTAAAGTAAGTACGTTAAAGGCTTTTCCTTTTAGCTGTGTGCTACTCCATGACTTAACTCTCTTTGTGCCTCATTTCAGAAAACTCTGCTCTATGAGTGTGGAATCAGAAGAATCACTTTTTTAGTTGCTCAAAAGGTGAATGCTCAGATTCACAAATTACTAAATATGTTGTCAATCAAAAAATATTAAAATGATAAATCTTCCTCTTCAGCGGGAGTTCCCAAAGTACTTCACGTTCAGGGCCAGAGATGAAGTAAGTGATGCATCTGTTGATTCGATCATTTAAAAATGTGCATTGACGAGTAACACCTGAACATTGTCCTTGTTTTTCTCTTTAGTTCCATGAAGACCGAATCTACCGTAACCTGGAGCCTGCTCTGGCCTTCCAGCTTGAGCTGAATCGTATGCGTAACTTTGATCTGACGGCCGTTCCCTGCGCACATCACAGGATGCAACTGTACCTGGGTGCTGCTCGTGTGGAAGAAGGGGCAGAGGTCACAGATTATCGTTTCTTTATCAGAGCCATCATTCGCCACTCTGATCTCATCACCAAGGTAACCAATATTACTACTTGACAGTATGAAATATTATATTCAAAGGGGTCATATAATGCTTTTTTAAATATCATTATTTTGTGTATTTGGTGTAACAATATGTTGACATGCTTTAATGTTCAAAAAACACATTATTTTTCAAATACTATACATTATTGTAGGTCCTCTACGCCCCGCCTCTCTCAAACGCTTCGTTTTCTACAAAGTCCCTCCTTCAGACAAACATAGTCTTCTCTGATTGGCCAGCTGACACAGTGCATTGTGATTGGCCGAACACCACAAACCGAGTCAGAAATGTTACGCCCCTTTCCATAATCGCTAAGACAGTTAATAATGTCCTTAGTTTTACCATCAGTTCAAGCCCGAGAGGAGGAACAGAGTCGCGTGACAGATACAGTGAAGAAGCTCGAATGTGTTTGCAAACAAGCCGTGAATAAGACTATTTCTGACGGGCTGTACACTCTGCTGTGATGTGACCCTGTCTCTCTCTCTCTCACACACACACACACACACACACACACAAGCCGCGATTAAGATAGCTGATGTGAGTATGACCACCCCCCCTCTCTCTCTCTCACACCCATGCGCACACTCACACACACACGCGCACACACACACACACGACGTGCAAAACTTTTAGCAAATATTTTCAATAGCAAATATTGACTGTTCAATAATGAACAGTAACAATATTCAATGTTTTGCTTAAACTAATAGCAAAACATACAGTCGCTGGTATTCAGCAGTGCCAGTTTGTCATAGCAAAGTCAGAATTAACTCCTAACTGTCGTCCATAAAATGCATTGTGATGACAACTGGGTTGTGCTGTTCTGTTGTAAGTAATCTTCATGAATCCTAAATGCATCTACTTTCGGAAGTCCAAATAAAGTGCTTTTGCTTTCGCCTAGAAACACACAGCGTCTCCCTGTCATGTCTGCTTCAACACTACTTTTTGTTGAAAAGTAACTGAATGGTTACTGAAACCACGCCTTACACCATTATTTCCACATCATGACGTAGACATGTGAGGGTGTGTTTGGATGAGGCATTTTAGGGGGCATGGCAGAGTCTTAACTTTGATAAAGAATATCTCTTTGGTTTTGAGACTTTAGTCTTTGCAACTTCAGGGATCATATCTAAGCACAATCAGTTTGTGACACTACAAAGAGAAAGCAAAACTTGAACTTGCATCATATGACCCCTTTAATGAAAGTTAATCTACAATACACAACTTATGGCAACATGTAGTGCATTTTTCACAGTCTTTTATTTTGTCAGTGTGAATATTTGGGTCAGAACTCATGTAATTACATTAGTCTAACTGGACACCATCATAAATGCAAGCTTGAATAACCCTTGGCATAAATATTAAAATATTTGACTATCCTGAATATAATTTTTGCACATATTTGTGCAAAATTATTTTTGTTTACAGTACACTTGCATTTAAAATATGGGGTTAGAATTGTAAAAAAAAAAATAAGATGTTTTTGAAAGCCGTTTCATCAGCCATTACTCGAGTCTTGAGTGTCACACACGGTCCTCAAGAAATCATTCTGATTTGCTGATTTTGTACTGAAGAAGCATTTATTATTATTAGTGTATTGTAAGATTTTTGTGAAAATGTGATGCATATGTCTTTGTTGAAAAATGTGTAGAAATTTTAAGAGAACAGCATTTATTTTAAATAGATGTTTTTGCAACATTTGCAAAGTCTTTGTCAATTTTGATTAATTGAATGCATTCATGCAGTATTACATTTTTATTAAAAAACCAAAAACTTATTTAACCCAAAGCTTTTAATGCTAGTTTATATATTAATGTACATTATGTCTCAAATTGCTTCCAAGTCACACTTGTTTCAGACTTGGTAATTGAATGTAATTGACAATAGATGTTAAAATGTTAATACTAATGCATAAATCATAAATGTAAAACCAGAAATCCAAGGTTCTTATTTCATATAATAAATAAAGAGAAAATGACGTAAGGTTGTTGATGGGTATGTTTTTTATATATTGTCTATATCTTATAAAAAGCATTTCAGTTTTCTTTTCACTCTTTCTGTAGGAGGCCTCGTTTGAGTACCTGCAGAATGAGGGAGAGAGGATGTTGCTGGAAGCGATGGATGAGCTTGAAGTGGCCTTCAGTAACATATCCGCTCGTACTGACTGCAATCACATCTTTCTCAATTTTGTACCCACTGTTATTATGGACCCCTCAAAGGTTAGCTTCAAAAACATAAAACTCCTTTTCTTTTAACTCTTAAATGTATTCAATCATAGCTACTGCCAGTGTTCCTGAGCTGTTTTGCTCTGTCTTCTTTTCCTACAGATAGAGGAGTCCGTCCGCTCAATGGTGATGCGGTATGGTAGTCGTTTGTGGAAGTTGCGCGTTCTTCAGGCTGAGCTGAAGATTAATATCCGCCTCACCAATGGAGATGTCATTCCCATCCGCCTCTTCCTCACCAATGAGTCCGGCTACTATTTGGACATCAGCCTAAACAAGGAGGTCACTGACCCTTCCACTGGACAGGTACAATCTACATTCACCGGATTATGATTATACCACATGACTAGGGATGCACGATATTAATTGACTAATATCGGAATCGGCCGATAATGGCTTTAAATGTAAATATCGGTCTGATATGAAAAACATATGCAGATATGTCTTGCCGATAGGAATATGTAAACTGGAATGTGCTCAGGGTGAGCTAGTGATTAGATCACGTCAGCAGTGTGGCAAAGTTTTGACTGAATGATAATTAGATTCACTCTTTTGGATCGCTGCATTTAATCTGTGAAAGCAAGCACAGAATGACGCGTTCGGTGTGCGATAGAGTATTTAACCATTAATAGCGCGTGCAGCAGCGGCAGCCTCCCCCCCAGGTCCTAACGCCCGCTCTGTAAGGAGTTTTAATTTGTGGAGGGCGCTGTTGGCCTACTTCTAATTAAATGAAAAGTAAAATAGCCTACACAAAAAACATTTATAACTTATAAACAATAGCTTACATTAAAAAAATCACAAACATGACATGAATATTGTACATTTACATAATGTTATATATACTGATTTAGTAATTAATGTTTAATACATTTAATTAAATAATTATAAGCTCTAAAAGATTTTCAGAATTTTTACAACTCTTTTGCTTTAGACCATTTACAAACATTAAATCTTAAAATAAAATGTTTGGGTTAAAACTGCATCTTTCTGGGGGGAAAATGCAGCGATTTGATATAGTTTATTTATAGTTATTTTCAAAGCTTCAATGTACTATCCAAAAAACCTTCATTATTGTGTATTTAATTCAAAAAAATAAGTTAAAAACGTAAAAAAAAAAAAAAAAAAAAAAAAAAGAGAATTTCTGCACAGATGAGACTTAATGTTTTTTCCAAACAAAAGGAAACATATCGATATCGGCCAAAATGAGTTGAAAAATATCGGTATATCGGCAAAAAGTCCAATATCGTGCATCCCTACACATTAGTGATGCACGGATGGCGGTTATATCTGCAGGCGCTGCAGATGATCCACAGGTCAGGTGGGTCGGGTAATTATTTGCAGGTTAAAATTATTAATTCTTTGCGGGTGGATAAGATAAATCATTAATGATGCAAATATTAACAACATTTTCGGCAACTAAACTGTGAAGTCAGGCAAATTGACAAAAGCTGATCGAGAGGCCTACTGGAACACCGTGGCAGTAAACTTGGAGGAGGCAGCGTCTCGGCATGAATACAGGGTCCTTTATCAGACCCTAAAGAGATTGAACAGGCACCGTAAATCAACCAACAATAACATCAAGAAGGTGGATGGAACCTTCGTAAAGTCTGCAGATGAGCGACTACAACGCTGGCAGGAACATTTTCAACACCTTCTCAATTGCGATCCACCTCGAGGCCTGGACGCCAGCCCTTCATACATCGATCCCCCTTCGATTCCCATGCTCGACGAAGAGCTGTCTATTGATGAGATCAAGTCCGCTGTCCAATCATTTGAAGAACGGAAAAGCGCCAGGAATGGATCAAATGCCCCCTGAGGCGATCAAAGCAGGTGGAGATGTTCTGGCCAGCCGTCTCCACACACTAATCTGACTTATTTGGCAATCAGAGTGCATTCCATCTGCCTGGAAAAAGGCTATGATCGTTCCTATCTTCATAAAGGGCAACAGTCAAGAATGCAAAAACTATCGAGGGATCAGCCTGCTCTCCGTGGTGGGCAAGGCGTTTATGAAGATCATCCAAAACCGCCTACAAAAGCATCGGGAGTAGTCGAGTCGAGAAGAGCAAGCTGGGTTTCGTCCACACCGTAGTTGTTGCAAACAGATCTTCTCTCTCCTGAAGAGCGGATCCTATGTGCGACGCGATTGGTGGTCGTATTCATCGATTTCAAATCAGCGTTCGACTGCGTTCACTTGGCCGTCCCTTTGGACAGCACTGGAGGTTGAACATGTGCCGCTGAAAATCATCCGCCTTCTCCAGAAGTCCTACAGTGGCTCTACAAGCTGTGTCAGAATCAGAAATGAAACAACTAAAGAGTTCTGCATCCAAACTGGGGTTCGTCAAGGAGATGCTGCCTCCCCTATCTTGTTCAACGTTGTGATCTTCTCGATCATGAGGAAAGCATTCAAGGACAAGCAAGGAGTTCAATACGGCATTGACAGATATGCGACGACCTGACGTTTGCTGATGATAGCGCCATACTGGCCAACACTGATGCCGAGGCCATGACACCTTAAATGACATCTCTAGAATCGCTGAACCTTTCGGACTGACGATTAACATTGATAAGACCAAAGTGCTCTCCACTGATGGATCTCCACCAAACATATACCTTGAGGGGATTAAAATCGAACAAGTGCAGAATTTTAAGGACTTAGGATCTCTGGTCTAGGAGAAGAAGATCGCAGTGGTTGAAGTTCAATGTCGTATCGGTCAAGCAACAGCAGTGTTTGCATCGCTTAAGTGGTGCTTGTGGAAGAAGGCCAATATCACGATTGCGACCAAGATGTGTCTTTTCCGGATCCTGATTATTCAGATTCTACTTCATGGATCAGAGACTTGGACCCTTCTAAAGAAGGAAATCAACAAACTTGAGGTTTTTCAAATGTGAAGTCTCAGGCAAATCTTGGGGGTAACTCAGCTCAATCAACTTCTAAACCAAACTGTACAATGACAATGCGGTGATTAGTCCACGATCGAGGAAGCGATACAGAAAAGCTACTTGCAGTGGTTTGGGCACGTGTGCCGAATGGACAGAACCCGGCTGCCATGTTAAACTACTCTGGTGCCAACAACCACCAACGTGGAAGGTACACCGCTGTGCACTGAAGAGGACCTGGGCAAAGCAAGTTGAAGACAACCTTAAAAGGCATCGTCTCACACTCATGGACGCCAAGACCCTATCCACCGTTCACTCTGCATTGAAACAAGTTGTGAAAGATGTTGGAAGTCCGTCGGCACCTAAATCAGCGTATGAGCTACGAAGACGCATTCGGCACAACGCTAGTTAAGGATCAAGAAGAAGAATTAAATTGTCTAAATAGGCTACAGAAATCGAATAAAGTGTAAATTAACATATTCAAGTTATTCAACAAAACATTAGGCTATGTAGTCAAGAGCAGTGAGGGGTTTCCTCTGTCTATTGCTGTTTGATTAGCATTAATGACAGACGGCACAGCTTTATTAGGCTGCTGTCACAAGACCTATTTCACGGATCCAATAATACTTTTACACATGCATTTTCTTTCGACTGTTTACATTAATTTAAGACAAAACCGATAGTGCTTATGAGGATACTCACCAGGACGACCATTTTGATGTTATTTTGTGTGTATTTGGCCATTTTGAAGTTTGGTACTCGCAGACCACGCTTTGGATGTGACCGTGAGCGCACAGAAAAGGAGAGTGCGAGTGCCGAATGGATTAAAAAGACGTAAAAATAATACATTTTTGTGACGATGCAACAATGTCCGATTAGGAAATTGACAATTCTGTCAACGTACCAAAACGTGAGCTGAAGTCTTATAACGCAGCGTGCAGCTCTAGATGCACCGATGTGAAGAGAAGGTCAAAGAGAGAGGACTCGGTGCTGAATCACTCACGCTGTTTTCAAATGACTGATTTGATCAGATGGTTTGTATGGATTTATTTACTCCTCTAACCTATACGGTATATTGAATAAATGTTTTGTAGTAATTTCCCTCATTTTAAAGTTGAAAGGTGTGAGAATGAGTAATTCAATATAAGCGCACTCCTGCACCGAAATTCAGGACATAAATAAACATAATTCTATTACACAGAGGCTTGTGAAATAGATTTCCATGACTTTTCCATAACTTTCTGGGTTTATTTATTTTTCCAAATCGATCCAGGCTTGAAAATTGCTGTTTTAAAATTCCATGACTTTTCCTGGTTTTTCATGACCCTACGAACCTTGAATGTGACGATCGCGTGTGGTTATATAAATCGGACAAAAATATAGGTGCGTGCGGTTGGCGAGTGGATAATTTATGTGAAGCTGTGGATTCGGGTGACATTTTAGCTAATCCTCCTCTCATCACTACTACACATAACACATTGGCATAACACAGAGTAGTCAAGGAGGAATAAATGTGTGAAGTAATTACTTTTTCTGTTTTCAGTTAGGGATTTCAAAGGTACGTAGACTGATATCTGACCCAGTTGTTTTTTGAGTCACTGCTCAAGTGCAGAACATTCAAAGGTCAAAAGTTCAGTGGTACACAACAGCAGCTGCTTCATAGATCTGTGTTTATCAATATGCTTTTTTACTGTTTCTTCAGCTGACCGTTTTCTTCTTGCCAACATCAAAACCTTTTTTAGAGGATGTAAGACTTCTAAACCACAACACATGGTCATGTGTAGTTTGAGTATTGCTTGCACAAACAATGACTAATCCAATGTCGTATATGTGCTTTCATATCTATTTGTCTGTGCTCTAAAGTTCATTTGCATTTCCTCTTGCCAACTGAACCTAATTCACTACCGATTGCCACATTAGCTTGGTCATCTAAAAATAGGAAAAATGCTCATGGTCTTGAGGGTTTCAGTCTTAAGTTTCCCCCATTCAAGTAGATAGAAGCTGTATTGCATTACTGTAAACAATAACTTACCGAAACGGTATGTCCATTGAGTGAGACTTTGATATTGAACAATTCTAGACAGACTAGAAATCAAATAAAAAAACTACAGCTTGTATTAGAACAGATTACCTCATAAGTATTTGCTTTGAATATTGCTGTTGTAACAGTGCAACAAACTTATTTACTCCAAGGCCACCTGCTGTCCACAACAGTATCTGAAGACCCCATGGCTTCTCCATTTATTTATAATTTACCGAATAAGGGTTAAGGATAAGGATTTTGTCAAATACTTGCATGTATTAATGTTCTGCAGATAATGTTCCAGTCGTTTGGGGACAAGCAAGGTCCACTGCACGGCATGCTAATCAACACACCGTATGTCACAAAAGATTTACTGCAGGCCAAACGCTTCCAGGCTCAGACCCTTGGCACCACGTACGTCTATGACTTCCCTGAGATGTTCAGACAGGTGAGGGGATTCAGTTAAGATTAAACCTGTTCTCACCGTGACTGTCTTGTTTCTGGAATGTATTGTTGGATTGACATTAGCCCATTATCTTTTTTTTCTGTTGCCAGGCTTTGTTTAAGCTTTGGGGACCAGGAGACAGCTACCCCAAAGACGTGTTGATGTGTAATGAACTGGTCCTGGATTCTCAGGGGAGACTTGTGCAGATGAACCGACTACCAGGAGACAATGAGGTGCATCAATGAATCCTCACCATATTCCCTTGAAGGATGTTCTCTTGCACAGGCAGGGTTTCTGCAGGGTCTTAAAAAGTCTTACATTAAGATTTATTGTATAATTTAAGACTTTTTAAGGCCTTAAATTTGATACAACTAAATTATGATTTTAAGAGGTCTTAAATTTGGAGACGGAAAGACCAGAATTGCGATATGGCTGGATGTGACGATTAAACATCAAAAGGATATGATTTCATAAATTAAATATGAGCGTTACAAGTTCAAAGACCGGTGCTGCGCTGTACTTCCTTTACCGGGATAACCATTATATTTCTGTCAAACGCGACACCTGCTGGCAGAGAATGAATCGTTACCATAGGCTAAACCAGTACGCATACGAGTGCCTTCGTTCACTGCATGATTCATTCAATAAAAATGCATTTAGAATGATCACATAATTTAAGATATGGGGCAGAAAATGTATAGATTATATTTACGGTATATAATTTCTTATAGTTAATATCACATAAAGAGTGACATTCTTTTCTCAAGTCAGCATGATTTCAAATGTGATTTTTGATTTTATGCAACAGTTCAATAAACAAGAAGTTGATTAAGAGACTCACATTTTAGACACCATATTTCCTGCTTTTGCTCTATTTCTCCCACAAAAATAATTCAGAACATAGCCACAGCACAGTTTTGCTTCTCTAAGCAACATGACGGTGTTTCGTTCCTGAATGAATCAAATGTTTAAATGATTCGGTTCAATCGCAATGACTCACTTATTAACACTGACTTGCTGCCACCTGCTGGTGGTTTTAATTTCACATTTAAAGTATCTTAATTTTTAAAAAATAATTTCAAACATCAGTTTTCAACGTTTTATGTTTCAAATATCAAAACATTATGTATTTGTAACTGCAGGTTAACATTCTATGTCCCTCTGAGCGGCATTAAAGAGTGTGTAAATACATCTAAATGCCTTTTAAGATGCATTGCAAAGATACGTTTTGTTGATAATGATTTAATTAGCTTTGTAATAGCCCAAATGCAAGAATTTGACTCTAAAGATGCTCACTTTTAGAAATAAATGGCTTAAAGGTAAAAATGCCCATAAAACTTATTGAAAAAAATAATTTATATCACTGCTGTGAACTGACCTCACAGAATATGAGGAATATATAAAAAAGTGAGTGAGCTGTCCACGGTAATCTTTAAGATGCCAGCGCAATAACACACTCTGCCAAATATAGTCTAATTATCGTTATTGATAAAATCCCAGAAAATATCAAGATATAATTTTTTGTACATTTTGCACACCCCAATTCATTTTATTTAATTAAGATAATAATTGATTTGATAATTGGTCAAATCAATATAATTAATACTTTTGACTTATCCATTTTCTTAAAAAATTGTTTAAAGGCTGAAATGTAAAGTTGATAATTTTATAAAACTTTTTGTTTTTGTGAACTTGTATCTGAATTGTAAATTGTGCTTTTGACAGTCATTTTACAGTTTAATATTGCTCTACTCCGCTCATATGGTATTCATTTTATTTGTGCAGGTCTTAAAAAGTATTACATTTGAGCTTAAAAATCCTGCAGAAACCCTGATAGGACTAATTATCTGTGGATCATAGGAGAATGCTGTTCATCAATCAAAATTATGAAGCTTGTTTACATTTTAACAATTTACCTTGTAAATGTAAATAACTTTTTCACAACAATTAAGTAAATTGATGAGCTCTATGCATGTCATTTGTTTGTCCTCCCTTTCCAGATTGGCATGGTGGCTTTCCACATGAAAATGAAGACTCCAGAGTACCCAGAGGGCCGAGATATCATTGTGATCTGTAATGATATTACCCATATGATTGGCTCATTTGGGCCCCAGGAGGATGAGCTTTTTTTACGGGCGTCTGAGCTGGCCAGAGCAGAGGGGATTCCACGTATCTACATCGCAGCCAATAGTGGAGCTCGAATTGGCCTGGCGGAGGAGATCCGCCAAATGTTTCAAGTGGCTTGGATCGACCCGGATGACCCTTATAAGGTGACCGAATGCTTAATGTGCGGTCAAATTTACGGTTGCTTGGCTGGAGTATTGTGTTAATTTCACTGTTATTGCATCTTTGTAAAATCAAACCACTTCTGACTCTTGGGTTTTTTCATTTTATAAATCATATTTGATGCATTTTTGCTTTGTTTACACAGCTTTGGTTAAAGTCTATTATTCTGATTTATCCCTGCAGGGTATTAAGTACCTATATCTGACGCCTCAGGACTACACCTGCATCAGTTCCTCTAATTCTGTCCACTGTCACCATGTAGAGGAGGGAGGCGAGTCCAGGTAAGCCCTGCTGGTTTCAGTATGCACAGAAAGACCTATACTCTCACACCTCGCTCTTATGTGTTCAAATAATATCTCAGGTACATCATCACAGACATCATCGGGAAGGAAGAGGGTCTTGGAGTGGAGAATCTGAGGGGTTCTGGCACCATAGCTGGTGAAACGTCTCAGGCTTATGAGGAAGTCATCACTATAAGCATGGTAACATTTAATATCTACCAATAATCTCATCAAACAATTTACAGTATGCCAGGAACAAAATGGCAATGTTTATTATATAAGCAATATCTATGCATATATCCAAATCTATGTTTAGGTCATCTAGTAATCATTCTTTGTTCCTCTAGGTCACATGTCGTGCTATAGGAATTGGTGCGTATCTGGTACGTCTAGGACAAAGAGTCATTCAAGTGGAAAACTCCCATATCATCCTGACTGGGGCTGGGGCACTAAACAAGGTGTGGAATTTCAGTGTCATGTTTATGTGGGCTGATTTCCTTTATTCTTGAGAATAGCTGAAGCCACTTTAATTCAGTGATTTGTTTTGAATTCTTTAATTCTGTATTTCTTTTTTAGGTGCTGGGTCGTGAAGTCTACACCTCCAATAACCAGCTGGGAGGGGTTCAGATCATGCACAACAATGGAGTGACGCATCACATAGTGCCAGATGACTTTGAAGGGGTCCTAACTATACTACAGTGGCTATCCTACATGCCAAAGGTAGTCTGTTCACCGATACTGTAGGGTGAATCTCAAAACAAATAAACATGCCCAGTTCATTATTATGAACTGGGCATGTTTAATGCCCCAAATAATAATAATAAAAAACTAAAATCATGATTTAGAAATTAGAAGCAAATGCATCTTAGTTTTTATTTATTTATTAAATTAGCATAAAAATGCACAAATTCTACCATTATATACACCCCCGTTAAATACTTTTATTTAGCAAAGATGCATTTATTTAGCAAAGGTGCATGGTTCACCCAGAAATGAAAATTCTGTCATTAATTACTTACCTCATGTCATTCCAAACCCGTAAGACCGTCGTTCATCTTCGGAACACAAATGAAGATATTTTTGATGAATTTTGAGAGCACTCTGACCCTCCATAGACAGCAAGGGTACTACTATGATCAAGGTCCAGAAACATAGTAAGGACATCGGTAAAATAATACATCAGGGGTTCAACTGTAGTTTTTTGACGCTAAGAGAATATTTTCTGTGCGCAAAGAAAACTAAAATAACTTTATTCAATAATTTGTCTCATCTGCATCACCCTGGCGCCATTTTGGAGAGTATCATGACGTATGCACATGCTTCGATACGAATGTAAACAACGTATGTGGGTAATTCTGCACATAACACATAACCACTGATGTCACATGGATTATTTTATCGATGTACTATGTTTTTGTGCCTTGATGGTGGTAGTACCCTTGCTGTCTATGGGAGGGTCAGAGTGCTCTCGAAATTCAAAAATATCTTAGTTTGTGTTCTGAAGATGAACAAAGGTATTACGGGTTTAGGACGACATGAGGGTGAGTAATTAATGACAGAATTTTCATTTTTGGGTGAACTATCCTCTTAAGTGACAGGCTTAAAGTTTTACTCCACCCCAAAATGAAAATGTTGTCATTAAAATGACAAACCGCATCATACGGATACGCAGTTTGCGTCCAGTATACTCTCAAAAATGGCGCTACGCTGACGCAGAGGAGACGAATTTTTGATTAACGTCATTATTTTTGTTTTCTTTGTGCACAAAAATAATTCTCATAGCTTCGTGAAATTACAGTAGAATCACTGATGGCAGATGGACTATTTTGACGATGTCTTTCATACTTTTCTGGGCCTTGACAGTGTTAATTGTTTGGCAGTCAATAGGACAGTCACAAGCCTCCCCGATTCTCATCCAAAATATCTTAAATTGTGTTCCGAAGACGAACAAAGCTTTTACAGGTTTGGAGCGACATGCGGGTAAGTGATTAATGACAACATTATCATTATGGGGTGGAGTAACCCTTTAAGGGGCCTTATAATGGATCTTACTGACTCTAAATGGTACTTAAAACAGTATAATAAAGCATACTTGTATATCTATACACTCACCGGCCACTTTATTAGGTACAGTTGTTCAATTGCTTGGTAACACAAATTGCTAATCAGCCAATAACATGGCAGCAACTCAATGCATTTAGGCATCTAGATGTGGTGAAGACGACTTGCTGAAGTTCAAACCGAGCATCAGAACGGGGAAGAAAGTGGATTTAAGTGACTTTGAACGTGGAATGGTTGTTGGTGTCAGACGGGCTGGTCTGAGTATTTCAAAAACTGCTGATCTACTGGGATTTTCATGTACAACCATCTCTAGTGTTTACGGAGAATGGTCAGAAAAAGAGAAAATATAAAGTGAAACTCAAATAACCACTCGTTACAACCAAGCTATGAAGAATACCATCTCTGAACACACAACACGTCGAACCCTGAAGCAGATGGGCTCCAGCAGCAGAAGACCACACCGGGTGCCGCTCCTGTCAGATAAGAACAGGACACGGAGGATACAATTCACACAGGATCACCAAAATTGGACAATAGAAGATTGTAAAAATGTTGCCTGGTCTGATGAGTCTTGATTTCTGCTGCGACATTCAGATGGGTCAGAATTTGCGGTAAAGAACATGAAAGCATGGATCCATCCTGCCTTGTCTCAACGGTTCAGGCTGGTGCTGGTGGTGTAATGATGTGGGGGATATTTATTTACCAATTAAGCATCGTTTAAACGCCACAGTCTACCTGAGTATTGTTGCTGACCATGTCCATCCCTTTATGACTACAGTGTCCCCATCTTCTGATGTACTTCCAGCAGGATAATGCACCGTCACAAAGTTCAAATCATCTCAGACTGGTTTCTTGAACATGACAATGAGTTCACTTTACTCAAATGGCCTCCACGGTCACAGATCTCAATCCAATAGAGCACCTTTGGGATGTGGTGGAACGAGAGATTCTCATCATAGATGTGCAGCCGACAAATCTGCAGCAACTGTGTGATGCTATCAAGTCAATATGAACCAAAATCTCTGAGGAATGTTTCCAACACTTTGTTGAATCTATGCCACGAAGAATTAAGGCATTTCAAGTTGGTCCAACCTGGTACTAGCAAGGTGTACCTAATAAAGTGGCGTGTGTGTGTGTGTGTGTGTGTGTATATATGTGTATGTATGCATGTATGTGTGTATATTACAGTTTAAATAATAATGTTACACTTTTCAGCTTTACAGTAATGAAAGTTGGATGGCAAATGGGTTTAATCTTCAAGGTTCATCAGTTATGATCTTGACAGGCTTTTGATGTAATCTTTAGCATGACTTTTTAAGTAGTTTGGGCTGTTAGTCCAAATGACAAAAGGGCTAGAGGTGTTTTTGTGTTCAATTAAATTAACTTCAAACCCTACTTGTGTTTGGTTTTATAATTTAGAGCAATCAAAGTCCTGTCCCAATAATGCCTCCTATTGATCCAGTTGAGAGAGAGATTGATTTTGTTCCCACAAAAGCCCCCTATGACCCTCGCTGGCTGCTGTGTGGACGACCCCATCCCAGTAAGATTCTAACTATCCACACAATCTGTTATGAACATAGACATACTCTCGACCTGTCTGCTTGGGAGCTCAGGGTGATATTGCAAACTCAGCCTTTCTTTCTTTGAATTTGTGTTGATAGCTGTGAAGGGAGCGTGGCAGAGTGGGTTCTTTGACCATGGTACGTTTATGGAGGTGATGGCTACCTGGGCACAGACGGTGGTGGTGGGCAGAGCCAGGTAAAAGACAGAACATTAAGAGAAGATATCAAACAAACATTTGATTTAACTGAATGTTCTGAGCTGAATGAGACTGTGAATGTCCTGCAGGCTTGGTGGGATTCCTCTGGGTGTCATTGCTGTTGAGACCCGCACAGTTGAAGTTACCATTCCAGCAGATCCAGCCAACTTAGACTCCGAGGCCAAGGTCAGAGTCAACGTTTTAGGCCCTGACTGTGGTTCACTTAAGTGTTCTCTGTGTTTGATTGTTAGCATGTCCCAATTATCCTTATCATTATGCACTTAAAGTGTCTTTTTTGCCTCAGATCCATCAGCAAGCTGGTCAAGTGTGGTTCCCAGATTCGGCGTATAAAACCGCTCAGGCTATTGAGGATTTCAACAGAGAGAAACTTCCACTTATGGTGTTTGCCAACTGGAGAGGCTTCTCCGGAGGCATGAAAGGTATATAACTGGTTTGCATTTTAATGTACCTGTTCAAAGATTTAGGCTTATAACGTTTTTATTTTATTTATTTTATTCAGCAGGGATGCATTAAATTGATCAAAAGTGACAGTTACATTGTCTATTTGAAATAAATGAGGATCTTTTGGCCTCTCTATTCATCAAATAATGCTATCATGGTTTTCACAAAAAAATAAGCAGCACAACTGTTTTCATCATTGATAATAATAAGAAATGTTTCTTAAGTATCAAATCGGCATATTTGAATGATTTCTGAAGGATCATGTGACACTGAAGACTAGAGTAATGATGCTGAAAATATTTTTTTTGCCATCACAGAAATAAATTACTCTTTAAAATATATTCATATAGAAAGCTGTTATTTAAAATTGTAATAATATTTCACAATAGTAATGTATTTTTTATAAAATAAATGCAGCCTTGGTGAGCATGTAAACCTTCAGGAATAACTTTTGAATGGCAGTGTATCTGCAAAGTTTTGAGGAGTTTTCGTTCAGCGTGAATGCTTTGTGTGTCAGATATGTATGACCAGGTGCTAAAGTTTGGCTCTTACATCGTGGATGCCCTGCGAGAGTTCAACCAGCCTGTACTGGTTTACATCCCTCCCCACGCTGAGCTGAGAGGAGGATCATGGGTCGTGATCGACCCCACTATAAATCTTCAGCACATGGAGCTCTATGCAGATCGAGAAAGCAGGTGAGCTTCTCGATACAGCTTCCCTTTATTACTCTACTAAAGCTTTTTGCCCGTTGATCTTATTTGACCGTTCACCTCAATTCCTCTTCAGAGGGGGTGTTCTAGAGGCCGAGGGCACAGTAGAGATAAAGTTCAGAAAGAAAGCCCTGATAAAGACCATACAAAGGATTGATGCGGTGTATTCCCGTCTGGCTGAGCAGCTAGGTATATCACTTAATCTCACTTGAACACAAATGTCCTCACTGGCCCAGGGAATGTGTACCTGTGACACACGGTTCACTGTTGTACTCCACATAGGCAACCCGGATTTACCAAGCCAGGAGCGCAAAGACTTGGAGGCCAAACTGAAGTCTAGAGAGGAGTTCCTTCTTCCCATCTACCACCAGGTGGCGGTGCAGTTTGTGGACCTTCATGACACTCCAGGAAGAATGCAGGAAAAGGGTGTCATCTCGGTATAAACGAACTAAATATTAGGCACATAAGGCTCCATATGTCACCTTTTATGAAAGGTTTTTTCTCCATGGCTGTGGATCACATGCAAGAAATCTACCAGTTTTAAAGAGTAGCCTTTCTGCTTTTTCACCTAATCAAATGTTTTCAGGACATCCTGGACTGGAAGAACGCTAGGTCATTCTTTTACTGGCGTCTGCGGCGACTGCTGTTGGAGGAGGTGGTGAAGGGGGAGATCATGCAGGCCAACCAAGATCTGAGCAACGGCCACATACAGTCCATGTTACGCCGCTGGTTTGTAGAGAGAGAAGGGACTGTAAAAGTAAGGAAACGTAAACTAAAGATTTCTATTTTTCTCTCTTACTGAAGTCGACAATTTATAACACAAATTCATACAATTGTCAGCTTAGGATCTGAGACGGTTTACCAAGAAGAAAGCAACAGTTATTGTAAAACACTATTAAAAGTAGTTTCCGGGGAAGCTGCAATAAAATATAAATATGTTGCCTTGGAAACTAACCGAAAGTAATAACAATTACAATTTCTAAAACTTAACCTATAATTATTTTTTTAAATGAAAATGGAAAATATACAAGTAAAACTTAATTCAAACTATTAATAAATACTGTAATAATACTAAAATAACATTGGTGGGCAGTGTAGTCAAGCTTTGTTAATTAAATGTGTGTTTCTGTGGCTCAGTGGTAGAGCATTGTATTAGCAGCGCAAAGGTTGTGGGTTCGATTCCCAGGAAACACATACTGACAAAAAAATGTATAACCTGAATGCACTGTAAGTCGCTTTGGATAAAAGCGTCTGCTAAATGTGTAAATGTAAATGAAGCTAACTCTAACTTAAACTGTATCTTCATCAAACTTGACAATGATAAAGTTGATATTGATCCCATGTGAGGTAATAGTTTGGTAATTGGATCTTTCAGGCGTATCTATGGGACAATAACAAAGTGGTGGTGGAGTGGCTGGAAAACCATCTGTCACAGCAGGACGGGACATGTTCAGTCATCAGAGAGAACATTAAATGCTTAAAGAGGGACTACGCTCTCAAACACATCCGCAGGTAATTTACTCCCCCTGGATAGGCATTGAATTAGATTTGTTCTTTATTTATTTTTTTTTCATGGATGCATGAATACTGTAAAATACTTTTTTATAAAATATTTTTAGTTTTTCAAAGATGTATCTTATGTTCACCAAGGCTGCTTTTTTTGGTCAAAATTACAGTAAAAAGTGACGTGACGTGACATACGACCAAGTATGGTGACCCAAACTCGGCATTTGTGCTCTGCATTTAACCATCCAAAGTGCACACACATACCGTGAACACACACACACACCGTGAACACACACCCGGAGCAGTAGGCAGCCATTTATGCTGCGGCACCCAGGGAGCAGTTGGGGGTTCGGTGCCTTGCTCAAGAGCACCTCAGTCGTGGTATTAAAGGTGGAGAGAGCGCTGGACATTCACCCCCCCCCCCCCCCCCCCCCCACTACAATCCCTGCCGGACCTGAGACTCGAACCTTTGGATTACAAGTCCGACTCTCTAAAAATTAGGCCACAACTTCCCAAAAACAGTAATACTGTAAAATATTACAATGTATCAGAGCTTTTTACTATTTTAAAATATAATTTTTTTCTGTGAAGGAATAAATCAAAGCTGAATTTCAGCAGCTATTACTCCAGTGTCCCATGATCCTTCAGACATCATATGCTAATTTGGTGCTCAGGAAACATTATCAATGTTTCAAACAGTTATTCTGTGTAATAGGCCCTATTTGTGATAAATTTATACATTTTCTTTGATAAAAAGAAAGATGAAAGAACAACATTTGTTTAAAATGTCGTTTTTTTGTATAACAATGTCACTTTTGATCAATTTAATGTCACTACAGAATAAAAGTATACATTACTTTTAGAAAAAAAATCCCCGAAACAACCCCAAACCTCCAAAAAACCTCTAAACCTAAAAAAATTCACTAAAAAGCAAAAGCTTTGCATCCAACACCATTCCTGGCTTTCTGTTTCTCAAATCTATATGATTCTCAAATCTGTTTTTTTTTAATATAACATTCGAACTTTGTCAAATTTAGCACAGACACAATGACCGGCAAACAGTCATTGGTTGTATAAGCAAACCTCTTTTAAAACTGGTCCTGTATTATATGTTTAGCTTAGTCCAAGCCAACCCAGAAGTGACCATGGACTGCATCATCCAGATGGCACAGAACATCACTCCCTCACAGAGAGCCCAAGTCTGCTGCCTGCTGGCCACCATGGACAACTCTGCCACCAGCTGATCCCATCCATGCCGGTTAAATACACCTACAGAGAGATCCTATTCAAAGGGGATTCTTAAATAAGTGCTTTACAGCTTTAAAAAAGTGACTCTTTTAGTCGGTTCTTTGGAGCAACACATTGGTCAGTGGCCTTAAACGCACAATTTTAAATGTCCAGCAATCACAAAGTCCACCTACTCCTCTTACTGCGCAGTTGCTGTTAGTGTGACTCAGTGACCATGTTAGATTGAACATTTCTCACCAGAGCATTTCTTTAAACTCACTTTACAGTGTCTGTCTTCACATTTGTGCCTTTGTGTCCTTTCTGTGGAAATAACTGACTGATGAATGTACAATGAGTGGACAAAACTCTGAATATTAGATGATTTTAGGGCACTTTCATGCTGTGTAGCACTTCCTCAGGAATATATGCAATATTAATGAAGCAGAACAAACTATTCTAAATCTCTAGTATTACACTTAAATACACTCACTGTGTAGATATCAGGGGAATTCTTAATGATTATTTTAATTTCTAAAAACATACAGTAGTTGAACAATCATTGCATTGCGAAATACTCTAATGCTTGCAGGATTGTTTATGTACATTCAAACTGTCATGACATTCATTACCTGTTCATATTGAATGTACAAAAATCAGCTTGGTGTTAAATATATCACATAATAATGAAAGCAGTTATAATTGTTATCTATATCAGGGCCAGTGTATATTTGAATGGCTTGAACTTTGGTTGTTTGTTTATTTCACATGACTGCAGGTAATTGTGCTGGTTCTATGAATGAATAAATATGTGTATCTACTGCTGCTGTACTGTACTCGCTGTTGATTCGGATTAAAGAAGACTTCTTGATCAGATGTAATGCATTAAATCGATTTAGAATCGGAAGCCAAAGTGCCTGACTTTGTTTATCGGGCTGTTTTTAAAAAGAGATTTATAATTGCGCATTAAATAATCTGTTTTCGTCTTGGTGAGTTTTTGGTCATTTTTCCAATTCATAATTATCTTAATCTTAGAAATACAGATGGGTCAACATTTTGCTCAATTGTGTATATATACAGTATCTGCTTTGTTTTTGCCAAATTATTCTAGCCACACTCTATATGCAGGGTGGCATTTCATTTATGTAATGTCACCAATATTACTTCAGTTAAATACCGCCCTGCGATACGGTTCATACGCACTGTATATGCTTGTCATTTGCAGTTTTGGGAAGTAACTAGTTACATTATGTAATTTAATCACATCCACATACAGATTGAATTGATTTCTTTCATGAACTGCAGTGACTGCTCTAAAATATAACACCAATGTTTCAGGAGTTTAGGACACATGCTTATTCGATAACTGCTTTATTTCCTATTTGGGTTTATGTATTTGCTTTATTTTTTAAGATGAACTGTTTTTTCAAAGCTATTGTTCGATACAATTGTTTCTGCAAAGATTTGATTTCAAAAACAGTATAAAAGTTATTCAACTATTTCTCGTTACAGCTTTAATCTTATATTTAACCTCAGAATGATCTCAAAGTAAGTCTGATTTTGTGGTGGCTGTGCTTTAAAATGAAATTATTATAATATTAATTCAAATGACGAAGGATTTTAGTGACGAATACTACTGTTAGGTTAACCCGGTCTGGTTTACATGTTTTAAAATTATAAACGGTTGAAAACATTTGAAATTTAAAAAAGGAATCGAATGTAATCAGTTACATTGATAAAGTAATTTAAATAGTTACTTATTACCTTTTAGATACGGTAATCTGTAACCTATTACGTTTCCAAAGTAACCTTCCCATCACTGTTAAATAATTAAGAATTAAAAGCAAGCTAAATGAATACATCTTTCAATCTGAATGTGAACTTTTATTGCTTGCATTCAAAATATTTAGATATGTACAATAAAAAATGATTAATTTCACAAGTTCAGCTCTTTTCATAAATATAAATAATAAACACACATTAAAGAGGAGATACAGTGTCTATCACGGTACAACAAACGACACACAACTACAGTTACAAGGCTAACAGTTACATGGACAAAATGAGAAAACCAATTCCTTTTATGGTACAGAAAAAAGCTTGGCAACACCCAAAAACATAATTCCCATGATTTGATCTTTGTTCCTTAAGTGTTGTGTTAACTCACAATTTGCATTAGGCGTATAATGATAACAACACTGTCGTTCGTATGATTATGTTTGGCCACAATGCCAGTATCTGCGCTGGACTGCGCTGTCTTTAA
Organism: Oxygymnocypris stewartii; assembly: GCA_003573665.1. NCBI lineage: Eukaryota > Metazoa > Chordata > Actinopteri > Cypriniformes > Cyprinidae > Oxygymnocypris > Oxygymnocypris stewartii. The sequence continues at coordinate 28,612 of QVTF01012063.1, read as the reverse complement.
ACTCCTTATCAATACTCTCACCATGCAAACACTATTAAAAAAACTATTGCTGATTTGTTCCCTTCAAACCCATTGCATTTAATGCAATTAATACAGTCAATGCAAATGACACCTTTGAATACTGTGACGTCACCATAAATGTTACTCACTCCAGTTCAGGACGTTTTCTTTCTGATGTTACAATAATAAAAAAAAAAATGGCTGCCTTGGAAGAAATATGTGTTGCAGGATGATTTTTGTTGGAGTCTGAAAGCTAGGATTGAAAGCTGTTTAGATGGTCCTGGGAAGTAAAGCTCAGCTTGTTTAATTTCTAGCGGGTGCAATTAAAGCAAAACGATAGGTTTTGTTCCTCCTTGTGTGTTTATGTACTGGTTAGAAAGGCCATCCACAGCCAAGTATGAAGAGTAGAGGCCGGTCACCTGCAGGTCTGGGTAAGGCAGTCCTCCTGCATTGGACACAGGCGTGACATTGCCAGTGTCCAGGTCACAGTCGGACAGCCGAAGGGGGGAGTTACTGAATGTACCTAATGTCTCCAAGTTAAAGCTGTCATCCTTCATCTCCTCCCACAGGTTTCCTGAAATCAGAAGAGGAGAACTGTGCTAGATATCAGCTTAGAAACAAAGAAACGTTCTGTGGCTTTCAATATTTTAATATTAGTAGATTGTTAACATAGTTACCTTGCCAGGTGAAGTCCATAATACTTGGGTCCAGTGCGTCCACCTCTGAATTCACGTCAGTGCCGTGAACCATGTAGAAGTCGCTGTGCTGCTTGGCAGGATGCTGAGGGAGGGAGCTGTTGGTCAGGTCGGGGACGGTGTGGAGAGGGGGTGTCTGAGCATGAGCAGGGGAGGCCGGAGACAAGCGAGACTGATTCTGGAGCTGCATGTGAAAGTGCTGATGCATAGGGAGGCACTGGAGAGAGAGAGTGACCACTGGTTGGGGCTGCATCTGCGCTGGCATTGAGAGGGTCGGCCCTGGTGGGCAGCTGGGCAAGCGAGTCATGCCAGTCTCAATGGGCTTTTGTCTGCAGCCCTCCGGTCTGTCTGTAATGAGTTTGTCTAATTCATCTGGTCAAAGAAAAAGTACCAGAACAGGACAACATTAAAGACAGGTTAGATTTCTACAGTGACTTTCCTGCTCTAGTGTCTGTACTACTTCACTATGCTTCGCATAGTGGTACTATAATATTGTTCGTTCTTGTATGATAAAATGCCTGTGTGGCTCCTCCTCAAGTATCTGATAAATGACTGAAGCCTGGAATACACTAAATTATTATTTACCAGCTTTGCCCCATTTTACAGTGTGGAGGAGTTGCATAAAGTCAGAAAACCGATTTCACTGAAAAGCTCATAGTGTGTGATGGCCACAGACTCCCGTTTTTTGGAGGGATATGAAGCATGCTTGAGATTTGTAGTCAATATTAGAATGCATAGCGTTTTCATTTGTCGTGTGTCTTCCTAGAAACAAGATGTGTATTTCTGCACGCATTTGCTTTGTTCTGAGTGTCTTTAACCAGCCTTAAATGTAAGAAAATGTGCTGCTGTGATGCTAGAGTAAAGAGCAAAGATGTCAATAAAAGATGATAAAAGTCAACGATATGAGACCTGGATTGGCCATGCTGCGACGGATGGCTGGGAGATCTTTGCGTTTCCATTTCTGCATCTCTTCCTCCATTTTATCGATCTTTGCAGGATTGAGTGCCCAAAGACAGCCCTTTCTGGAGGAACCGCTCATCTTGTTCTCCACCTTCTCGAAGCACTTGTTCAAGGACAGGTTGTGGCGTACAGAATTTTTCCATCCATCAGGTGCTGTCTGAGAAGCGCAGTAATTGACAGTACAGTATATTATAAGTAACATTTATTTGATTCCATGGTGTGTTGGCTTATTCGCCGGCATTCTTTTGCATAAACTCCTCACCTTGAAATAAGGGAAGTGCTCTTTCATAAAGCTGTAGATCTCACTAACAGGAAGGCTGCCTGTTTTGCTGTTCTTCAAAGCCATGGCAATCAGACAGCTGAGAAAAGATATCAAACATAGTCAACTTGAGATAAATCAAATCGTGTGTCCTTTCCAGATAATTATTATGTTTTTCAGAGGCTGTTGAACCTTATTTCACCTGTAGGAGTAGATGGGTTTAGGAAAAGTCTTGGGCTGTAAGTCCTGGTTGTGAGCGGTAATACGGGGTTGAGGGAACAGACTCTGGCTGTTGTAGTTGCTATAAATCCCACAGGGAGAACACTAAAGAATATAACACAGAAATGGTATTTTGATATGTAATATTACTATTTTGAACAGTCTTTACAAATATTCCCAATTACTGAACCAACCTGTTGGTTTGCCTGAGTGAAAGTGAGAACTTGTTGTGGTACGGTCTGGTACACTGATGCGGCACACGAAAACCCAGGAGAAAACTGGGGCATCTACAAGTACAACACAGAATAAAGCTTATTTTAGATCTATTACAAATGGTTGTTAAGTTTTGAATTGCTTGTATACGTAATATGAAATTGTTTGAAATCTGAAAGTCACTCACGCTACTGATGGCCAGAGGACTGTGCTGCATTTCCCTCTGTAGCTGAGATCCTGCTCCTCCGGGTACCGTCATGCTATTCAGCTGAGCTGAAAGTTTCAGCAAAGGCTTTTTAGGGATTCAGTCCACTACTGTTAAAGGGTTAGTTCTCCCAAAATTGACAATTCTGTCATTAATTACTCCCCCTCATGTCGTTCCAAACCCGTAATACCTTTGTTCATCTTCGGAACACAAATGAAGATATTTTTGGTGGAATCTGAGCTCTCTGGCCCTCCATAGACACTATATCACGGGTCAAGGGTATCAAGGATACTATCACGATCAATGCACAGAAACATAGCAAGAACGTCGGTAAAATAGTCCATGTGACATCAGGGGTTCAACCGTAATTTTACGAAGCTACGAGAATACTTTTTGTATGCAAAGAAAATGTTAATAACATAATTTATTCAGCAATTTACTAACTTCAGCGAGTTACCGTCTTCCGCCAATTTTGGAGAGTACCCCAGTCCCCAGAACGTAATCAACACAATCAGCGTTGTTTACATTCAGCATGCGCGCGCTTTCTACTGGACGTAAACAACGCTGATTATGTTCTGGGGTACTCTCCAAAATAGCGGAAGATGGTAACACGGGGAGAAAAATTGCTGAATAAATTATTGTTTTATTTGCGCACAAAAAGTATTCTTGTAGCTTCGTACAATTACGGTTGAACCCCTGATTTCACATGGACTATTTTACCGATAACGTTTCTGTGCATTGATCATCTGATTGTTGAATCTGAGCTCTCAGATTCAATTAAAAATATCTTAATTTGTGTTCCACAGATGAAGGAAAATCTTACGGGTTTGGAACGACATGAGGGTGAGTAATTAATGACAGAAGTTTCTTTTTTCGGTGAACTAACCCTTTAAGGCACAGCTTTCTAAAAATCATTTTTTTATATTTATAAAAAAACTGGGTCAAATAATAATGCAAAATTGCATAAAAATGAAAAACAAATAAATATGGATGCGAATAAATAACAGCCTTTAATTAAAGGTTAAGACATCCAGTTTGACGTCTGAGATGTTGTTGGATGAATTCAGTTTTCTTTCTTTTTTTGGACTGCCACTTTAACTCAATCCATTCTAACCACACACGGTCTATAAAGCTCCTGACCTGTCTGCCGCTCCAGCAGGCTGTTCTGAGCAGAACTGGTGAAATCAGGTCGTATCTGCTGCAGTCGGGGAACATCCACAGAGGTGAGCCAGGACAGGGACTGAAGATCACCGGGCAGCTCGTCCTTCAGCTGCGACGGGTCAGTAGTCAGGAGTCTACAAAAACACAGTATAGCTCTCAGGACTAAAGCACAAATATGAATTGTATGTGAAAAAAAGAGAACTGTGCAAGCAATTGCATTTCAACTGAATTTGATCTAATTGTCAGTGCCTAGTGTTACATTTGTATCATTTCTGGCCTTCATAAACTTAATTCTGTTTCTCTTTTAACAGATTTTCTTGTAAATAACAAAATAATAAAGTCTATGTGTAAATCTATTGTTTGGGGAAGGAAATAAAAATACTCACCCTCTAATCTAATCCAGTGCAGGAAGAATGATTTACTCTGCCCTTTCTTTATTTGAACTGAGCATCAAGAAAGCAGAGAAACCCTCTTGTATTCTCTCCAGACTTCACTACACACTCGCTATTCAGTCCAATAATTGGGGTCGCTATGACAACCCTCACTTTTCAGTTATTTTGTGTGTCTGGACACTTCAGTGCCCCCCTCTCCATTAAACCAACCTCTAACAGTGGTCAGGTGACTACCGCCTTCTTCACTGTCATTGGCTGAATCATATGTAAACAACGCATGAGATCATTTGAAACATGGGTATGTGGCACACGTTGCCTGCAACAGTTGGTCCAGCCCCATTGAAAAATGATCACCTATTGTGTCCCAAACGACAAATCTGCACAACGGCACGTGTCTCTATTGTCCCCCCCCCCCCCCCCAGACCCTTCCTTGATTGTCTTTACCGGGTTTTTTTAACCAACCCCTTGCATTAATCTACTGGAATGACAGGCCTCACACAACAGAGAAAAATAGGATGCCATCTGTTTCCCTGTCCCTTTCCACCCAACCCCTGTCCCCTTCTGCCCCATCCCCCCCGCCTGGAGGCATCAGACAGTACGTAAGGGGGGTCGTTGAAGGAGTTGGAGGTCAAGCCACACTACACACACAGTCTGCCACCTGAATAAATTACAGCATTGAAGGAAGAACTTGGGGACATGGCCTTGAGCACCCTGATTGCTCTGGTTTTGGAGCTTCTGGATAATAATTATTTTCAAACACACACTCGCTAGCATGAAACCTTAGACACCGAACATGTCAACACTACACTGTCATGTGCTTTGAAATGCCTTCCTGATCCACATAAAGACATGAAAAAGACACCTTGCGAAGGCAGTTTAACACCTGGCTTTATAAGTTCTGCTTCTTATTGATGAGCGTTAATCAGTCTTTTCCTGTTGAGCGTAAACATTTAATGGAATTCAAATTTATTTCTCTGCCCTTCTATTTTCTAGCTGAATTTTTTTTTCAAATATTGATTTCCTCCTTAATATTGCTCTCTATTAATTTTGTAAGCCAATATTAACTTATATTTCTAAAGTATAATTGAACACTAAACGAATAAACTGAAATGGTATCCTAAATGACTTAAAAGCTGTGTAAGTGGTTTTGGATAGAAGTGTCTGCCACAACCTTAATTTACATGTAATTAATTATGTAATTAATTGCCACATCAACTGTTAACCTCCATCATGTTGTGTTGAAAATTATATATTTATTTAAATAATAATACCTATTTTATTTTTTATTTAAATATATAGAAAATATTTGTATTATATTATTGTTTAAATCTCATATTAAGTGCATAGAATCCTTCACACAAAGCCTGAGAAAACCGATCTAAAACTGATTTGGACGTGACTATGAAAGTTCAGTGATGCCAAGAAGAGCATCCACTTGTTGTGTTGCCAGACAATGGCCGTACGGAAACATCAGAAGCACATTAACATGTAGTTAAACGTTGTCTTACACTGCAGGACTGAGACTGATGCACAGATATAATAAAGGAAAATAATAATAATGGTATTCGCTATAGTATTGACTTAAAAACCGTGTTTCAGTAATTGGGAGGAGAGGGGAAGAATTCATAACATGCCACATAAACTCAAATTTAGGATCGTCAAGACAAGGGGGCCTACATCCTTGTACTGATTAGCATTTCTGAAGTCTAATTGTAAGCCCAGCTGTGCATTGTACAGTTGACGGTCATTAGGATGCAGTTATACAAGTGGAAGAAAAAATGATTTTATTTGCTCATTGATGCAAACCCTTACGTGTCCCACAGAAAGGGGGAGGCGGGCACACACAGTCACGGTTTATCACAGCTCAAGTCGCCCTCGTTTACATTCTAATTGGGAGCCACTTCTCCTTGGTGACCCGTGGGGGCCCCCGCCGAGGTCCTCAATCCCTCCGTGTGCCGACAGCGGGCGTGTAAACAGAGCTGATGCTTTCTGACAGATCCATTCAGAGCAAAGATGATGTATTCTCTTGCTCCTTTCTTTTTTCACAAACCCCAATTCCCTGCCTCTCAAAACACACCTTTATTTAGCAGAATAGGGAAGGTGGAGATTGTATTAAGATTAGCCTGAAATTATCTTTTTATTCTCTAATCTGCTCAAGGTTCAAAAGCAGTGGGTTCAGCCATCAAAGTAAATCACCCCCTACCTGTAGTCTTGTGCGGGGGTGTGGTGACTTTGTACAGGGTTTTCATGAATTCCTGACATCCTGCTTGTAATTCCACTTTCAATCATCTTCTGGAAGATAAGATGCAAGTAAATGAACCATGCAAAGCAGAGAAAAAAAATAATTTTAGAAATGTGTATTCAGTCCCGTGAAAGCACAAACAGTAAAAAAAGGTTACACTTTATTTTAAGGTGTGCTTGTTACAGTGTAGTACATTTATACATTTAAGTACTGAGTAATATTAGTAAAATTCTGAGTAATATTAGTTAGCAACGTGTATGTACTATATGGTTAGGATTTGGGGTTACTTGTATGTAATTATGCATAATTTATTGTTATTATAATAGTAAGTGCATGCAACATGCAAAACAAGGACGCCTTAAAATAAAGTGTTACCAACAAACAAATCACCACACGAGAACACATTCATTTGAAAATATAAATAAAGTAGGAAATCTCCAACAAAAACGTGTCACAATAACTGTGAGCAAAAAAAAAATATATATATAAATGTAATTTGTACAACCAGTGTTGATGTGATATTTGCTTTGTTGACTAAACGGAGATCATCAGACGTCATCAGTCACCGTTACCTGCCAGTCTGCTCACACGTCTCAATATTTCATATAAGTAATACTTAATTAAACCAAAACGCGTTAAATGTGTCTTAATCTTTTTGCTGTTGTCTTCAAAAACACCAGCTATTAAATAAAGTCCGATATTTCTGTCACACATCAGTGTTCATGCTGCATTACACGTCAGTCCGAAACAGGTGCGCGTCCTCTTGGCTTATTTAAAAATAACATTAATAAAAGCATGTAATAAACCACATCTTACCTGTTAATGCTGGAGTTGTTCTGCGGTGTAGAAAATCTTGGATAACGAGACAGAGGAAAGCTCTACTGTTGGTCGGGGCACTTGTTGTCCCGCAAGAAAAAAACGTTTTTTAAATTTCCCTCGTCTGTGCGGTTCTCTCTGGACGGTCATGCGCACTGCGCGAGGAGGGGGGGGGCGAGCTCTGACTGACAGCTGCTGCCTTGTCTCCACAATCCCCTAAATCATCTGTCAGAGCATCTCACCTGGTGTCCAATGCAACGCTCTTTCTCAAAGATGTGCGTTTTTTCTCCGTGTTATTATTGTGCAGTAGCCTAGTCCACAGGTGCGCAACTTTTTTCCCCCAAAAATAGAAACGAAAAAGCAGAGTTTATATAAAATCCTCCGTTTCTACTGGAAGCTTCGTTTTACAAACTATTGATTCCTATAAACGAATATAAACTTCTATGTACCCGAGACCTGTAACAAATTGAGCAGTGATTTCCATGTTCCCCTGTAGCCATTGGCAACACAAAATAACACAAATAAGGGCTCCTGATGTTGTTCACCTATTTATAAGTAGAACCACTCTTTGTATACAGGTCTAAATAAAGACACATCCTCTCCGCGCGGGTCTGTGAGATATTCTGTCCTGATAAGAGCAGTAACGTTAGTTCAGTGTTCTGATCTTGATTTAACCGCCTCTGAAGCCGCGTCGTGTGCTACACTGCGGCGGGAAAAGCGCGCTGAGTGGCGCGCGGGGCTTCATGACAGACTCGTGAGAGCAAGCAGAGAAGGCTCTCGTGTGAAATAAATAGGAAAGGCAGCAGATGATGATATTGACGGCACAAAATGTGTTTGGAATCCGTTTACTGTCATATATTTGGACACTATAGACCATTATTTACTTAATCTATTCTGAGTACAACAAATGAACTACTACTGCGTGCACATATACTAATTATTTCATACTGCTGCTGCTTATAACTACAGGTATTATTATTGTAATTAATAAATGTAAGATTAACGTTTCATATTTGCATAGTGGAGAGTGGAACCCAGTCATTTCCAAGAAATGACACAGATATTCATAATTTGATCATTTTCTATTTGTCTTTAAACATAACTTCAGGAAACTTTTTGAATTTCGAAATATAGGTTTCAAATCCTGTGGGGGGTGATCCGGCCGGTGACGTTAATTGACTTGAGCCACATGGGACACTACAGATGGTAAATCGCGAAGTCACAATGGTCTCAATCAATGCGCGCTTGCAACGGACAAAACGAGGCTCCTACAGGAGCGCGCTGGGTCCTAAAGCCGGAGCGTGCTGTGCTGCTTCAGGCTCAGTCACTGCACTGCACGCACTATTTGTAGTTTATAATGTTAAGGCAAAGATCATGTAAACATAGCCTACTGTATAAAACATGCCAGTTGGATTAATTTACCTTGCCATGCAAAAATATTTTTAGATTAAACAGGACGCTCCCAGACGCATCACACTTTTATTTTACTGAAATTAATGGGCTACTTTTCTTATTGTTTTTTTTCGTTAGTGTTTTAATGTTACTTGACAAGTTGTTTAGTTAGGCCTGATGTTTATAGCATTATTTTAGTGTGTATTTTATGTATATTACCCTACTGGTATTTTGTCTCTTTGTTATTAGACAAGAAAGGCCAGTTTTGAAGGTTATTATTTTATGCACTTCTATTTTATGTAGCTTTTATGTGTTTATTTTGTGAAGCAAAGCTGATTTAGTGACTGAAATCAGATTGTCATTAGTGCTTAAACTGGATTTTCTACTTTTTAACAACTATAGGCTATGCTACTTGATTTATGACTTTATAATAAAAATGTATTTACTTTTGTGGGTAGAAACTCTCTGAGCTCTTTAGGTTTAGGAAATGTCCTCTTTATATTGTTAACAAAAAACGTCATCTTGCATTTACCTGAAGCTTTTCACCAATTTTAGGATTGTGTTTTGTAATATTGTTTTAACTCAATCACTCATTCTTTGTCTGTCTCACCTCTCACTTGGTTCTTTCTGTTTCCTAGACTAATGAAGCCTGACCGTTTTAGGACTGCGGTCTCCGAGACTGAACCCAGGGCAACACGGACCACAGCAGAGTAAGCCTAATTGTCTCAAGAAGATCTGACTTTGATGGGTCAGAGGGTTCGTTAGGAAACATTAAAGAAGGTTTAATGACCACATGGTCTGCGTCTGCTGAAACAAATATGGTTGTGGAAGACATCTGAAAAATGTAAGCAACATGGTTTGCACTCAGAAATTAGTTTTCTTTTATGTTTTTTGTAAATGGAAGAAAAAATCACTTTCATTCCTGAACAACATTATCATTTCTTATTGACTTTAATTGTATAGAGATAGAGAGAGAGAGAAAACTAACAAAACATCTTTCAAAACATTTTTCAAAACATCTTAATTTGTGTTCCACAGAATAAAGAAGTTAATTTAGGATTTGAATGACATGAGTGATGACAGAAGTTTTATTTTTAGGTGAATTGACCCTTTAACCCTTTTAAGCCTGAAATAATAGTCTGATTTTTTTCCCCAAATGGAAGGGTTTTTATAAAAAAATCTAAAATTACACTGTGTTTTTAGATGAGTGGGATATTTGAAACATTAAATGATATTTGATAAATTACTTTTTGATATGCTAGTGCTCATAAGGGGGGAATTTTTTTAACTCTCAGAATGAAATGGAATCAGTGAAATCTGCATAACTGTATAGCAGCATCCTTACATAAAATGCATATGTATTAATAAGATGATAAGTGCTTAGCTCTGCAGTTTTTTGGGGGGGTTTATCAATAGTGATTGAGAGATGTTCCTCAAAAGCCTGATATCACAGACATTTACTACTCACATTTTGGCATTATTTTTCTGAAAATGATATGGATAATTAAGTCAACTTAATTTTCTTCAGTACAGTAAGTGTTCATTTGAAAATTCACTAAAGATTTCACAGCAGAAAGACACATGTAAATGTACCACGACCTGAAGGTGGACATTACAGTTATACTAAAAGCTATTTTACCTACAAAAAAAAGAAGTATAAACCATTAATTAAATGACACATGGCATGTAGCGTGTATACGACCAGTTTTTCAGGGACCTTAGAAATGTGCATATAAAAATGATACATTAGGCTTTATATGGCTAAACTACCTGAATAAGGGGAGGTGAGGAAAGACTTTAAAACACTTTAGGTAATGTTGCAAAATTCAATATATTTGCTTGTGTTAAACGTGATTTAAACCGATAAACATGAAGCTTTACAACCTAATTTATAACATTAATACAATTTAATCTGTATGGCAACATAGCAAAAATGCAATAACCCTATAGAAAACATCTGTAACTCTCAAATCAATTGACTGAGCCCTCGTGTGTTAGTGATCACCTCCCCTTCTGTTTCTTTTCTGACCTTCAAAGTTCCAGTTCAAACACCACGTCTTGGGGGTCACCAATCAGGTCACCTTTTGACCTTTGGTCATCTCAGCAGGTCATGGCTGATCTAAACTCTGACAGGGAGAGTGAATGAAAGTTTTCTTCTCCCTGCTATTCATTCAACACCTCCAAAAACTTGTGTCGTCCCACTTGGCTTATGTCAAAAAGGTTGTCTTTTGGTTGATTTGTTTTGTGATTTTGTTGATTTTGTTGATTTGTGTGAAAAAGCAGTTAAGGACTGCTCCCAATGGCACATGGAGAGTATCTTTAAATTGAAAAGTCACTGCAAATCAAATTTTCATAAGTCTGGAAGCTTTAATTGTATATTCATTAATTACCCACAACACAAATTTAAATTCATCCAATGAATAAAACCAAAGACTATATGATAACTACTGTAATGGAGAAAGCTAAGCTTTTCTATGTATTGTTTTTTATCCCTAGCTCTTACTGCTCATCAAGAATCCCACAGTAAAAGAACCGATGAAACATAGCTAATACTAAGAAAAGAGCCCATGAAAACGAGAGAGCGAGGTGGGATTTTTGGTGGGAACGCGGCAAAGCCGGTGTTATAATACACCCTTATTCTCCGCTTGGAATCTCTAATGGGAAAATCAAGTGCTGTGACTCCTGTATAATAGGATTTGCCGGGTCTCGTGCTGCATCAGGGCCCAGTGGGCAGCACAAAGCCTGTTAAGGCTGGACAAGCATTACTAGAAAGGGGAGGGAGGGGGGGGTGCGCAGAACGGGCCTGTGGTGTAAGGGGCGAAGGTAGCCTTGACAACAGAGGTTGTGAATGGGGCAACTCTTAATATGACTGTGATATGATGGTGTGTGTAGTCCTACCTTTGTACAATGCAATGGACAATTATTTTGAACAAGTTTAAAGTAATTTTCTGTTCTCAATGTAAATGTATAGTTCACCCTTCTATGAAAAACAAAAGAAGATATTACTTCTTTTTTTTTTTTTTTTTTTCACTCTCCATATACAATTACAGAGACATTTCTCACAATATCTTATTTGTGACCCTGGACCACAAAACCAGTCATAAGGGTCAATTGAGATTTATACATTTACTGAATAAATAAGTTTTCCATTGATGTATGGTTTGTTATGATAGGACAATATTTGGCTGAGATATTACTATTTGAAAATCTGCAATTTGAGGGTGCAAAAAAAAATTATATTGAGAAAATCTCCTTCAAAGCTGTCCAAATGAAGTCCATAGCAATGCATATTACTAATCAAAAATGAAGTTTTAATATATTTAGAGTAGGACATTTACAAAATGAAAAATCGATAATTTTGACCCATACAATGTATTTTTGGCTATTGTTACAAATATACCAGTGCTACTTATGACTGGATTTGTGGTCCAGGGTCGCATTTTATGTTCCACAGAAGGAAATGAAGTCAGTCATACAGGTTTGGAATGACATGATGATGAGTAAATGATGATAGAATTGTCATTTTTGGGCGAACTGTCCCTTTAAACTCAGTCAACAGCATTTGTGACATACTTATTTATTACCAAAAAATTAATCTCCACTTGTCCCTCTTTTTCTGTGTGTAAATCTGGTTTACAGTGAGGCACTTACATTGGAAGTAAATGGGGCTGATGCATTATTGTTAATATACTCACTGTTTCAATAGTATTGACATAAACATTAGTATGGTTTTAGTGTGAAATTCATATATAATTTCTGTGTAAATTTATGTTCAATTTTACACTTATATAGACATGACAACAGAATGTCATAAACCCTTAAATAATGAGTTAAATCACTTTGCAAATCAAATAATTTTTCGACAGAATAATTATTGTAAGCATTTTTGTAAGCTTTTAAATTCTTACAAATTGGGCCCATTCACTTCCACTGTAAGTGCATTACTGCAACTTCTGTCTAAATGTATTTATTCAATCATTCATTCATTTGCTCATGAAATGTGGGATAAGTTGCTAATGATTGAGCTTATCTGTATTGAACAGTTATTATTCATTTAGTAAGGGTCAAGTTCATTACCTGCTCATAATAGATAATAAAAGCCCAAGAAAGTTCAAGTGCACTCCAGTGGAAACTGGCCTCACATGTCACCTTGTTGAAATTAGCAAGAGTGACACTGAACATCACATGCTTGTCAAGCTTGACACAGTATAGCTCACTCACTTGAGATTCAAGGCAAGTGCTGTAGGAAACTCAATCTTTTCTGCTGGATTTTTTGGGTCATTAGCGGAGCGAAAAGAGACACCAGTCAGTCGTCTCAAGCATGAGTCAGATAACAAAGGGAAAATAAGGTTGGGCTTCATAGTCTTCACTGTCTAAGACCTCGTCCAGTCTAGTCCATCCAAGAACCACATGTAGTGATCGTTTATAGGCCCTGCTAAATTTCAGGACAAGCTGTGATTGAATGGCTAACATATGCTGCTTGAGTCCTGAGCCAACTGGCTTCAAGTGGCCAAGAGCATGGAAGTGCCCCGATGACAACTTTATTGAGTGTCTCTCTCAAACTCTGATTGAGCGCACAGTGGTTAATTAGCCGTTAATCTATTTCCCTAATCAAAGATCAGAAACAGGAGCCGCTCTGTTGTAATGTTTGGTTTGACCATAGCGGAGGTAGAGGACTGGGGGAAGGGTTGATATCCACGGATTGTGTTTCTGTATCTTTGTGTTACACCCAGCGCAGTGGTAGACACCTAGGTAAGCACTGAATAAGATCTCTGGTTCTCTTACCCCCTCCTGACTGGGCCATGAATCATTAAATACCCAGGTCTCGCAGCCAGAACATGGGTCATTACTGCAAAGAGCGCAGCTATACTAGATGGGCATCCTCTGCATTTGAGCCACCTTAGTTTGAACTGCTCGCAAGCCGTGTTACAAAAACGGAATGAACTTTTGATGAGTTTTTGGAGAACATTTTAAATCAAAATTATAATTTTTGTTTAGATTCACAGTGTAATTTTGAGGTGTTCCATCGCAGATGTTGAGAAGGTAGGATTTGCTTGGCTCTAGCTGGACGGTTAAAGGACTATTTAGGACAGCGTTGGTCTGGATGTGAGCAGTTCCCATATTTTGATCAGCAGCTGACCAAATATGCAGGTATGATCTGTTTGCATGTCTAGAGATATTTGACTTAACATTTATATTTTACTGAACATAAGTTCTAACTGGTATTATCTTTACAATCAGCCAGCAATCTTATGCAGCAACGAAAACAATGGCATACCAATAATAGCGATGATGAAAAGCAAACATCAAAAGAAAGATCAAAAGAAGCCATACTTTCAGTATTCAAAGTGATCATTAATGTGCTCTTTTCAGTTTCTGCTTCCTGTTTGATTTTTTTCTGTCACAGTTGGTGGTGAAAGCTTTGGTGTAGTGCAATTTCCAATATGTCACCCAGCTGATTGATCACAAGCTGTACACCTGTCAAAACTTCAGGTTCCTTTAATCTGAGAAAGAGAGATGTAACTAGACCTCACCGTTCACTTTAGGAGAGTGCCATTGCCCACTATGTCTAGTCTTTCCTATTCTTGGCCAGGCCTTCGGAGGAGTAGGATGTCTTTGCCGTATCTTTCTCTCTCTTCCTCCATTCTCCCTTCTCTCCTTCCCTCCCTCTCTGGTTTGGTGGAGGTCATCTCAACTCAGCCGCGACTGACGTTTTAGACCAGGCCGAAGGACCATCTCTTAATTAAAAGACAATAGCTTTTATACTAAAGAGGGAAACTGGTGATCCTGATGTGACATACGTCTTAACTGATTTAGATTTAAATGATTTGTGTCTTTATGTCTAATTTATTCTCTTTAGAATAGACTAAATCTCCCAATCTCTGATCTCTGGACTGAAGAAACTGATCTCTTGACTTTGGGGCAAAATGTTGTTTTTATATTTCTTGCAGGCTATGCAATTATTAAAATATGGTTGACCACAATAGTTTTGTCTAGGTGTGACTGCTTACAGTGTTTACTTGGATTAGAAATTGGCTGGCAAATAACTATGAAATCCTGAAATGAATTATATTTTCATATTTAATATCTATTTAATTATTTGTATTTTTAAGTCATTTAGCATCCCAGGATTCACTTCGTGCAGTTAACTAATCTATAATCTAGGCAAAAAAAACAAAACAAGTTTTGATTACATTACAAATTTTCCATATATACACATATTGTATATATAAATATATATTGGAATGGGTGAGTGTGTCCAAACTTCTGACTGTATATGTGAACAATACAGGTTCCTCAGACCTGTGAGAGTTACATCTTTGCTCGAGTCTCTCATTGGAGAAGAGGAACAGGCTTTTCCTGTGCCGATGTCCATGGGTCTTATCACACTGAAAGTGTCACACTATAAACATTAGCATCCCCTCTGTCCATTGTTCCTCATGTGACATTGAGTTCAGCTTGTTCCCATGTGGGGACAGAAACTAGAGAGGGGGAGTCTCCACAATAACGCTGAGATTGAGATTGGTTCTGACATCTTAAATGGGGGATCTTCAATGATATTGTTCACCTGCCCCTTTGGCTTAAAGCAGGGCGAGAGGGGGAGGGGCATGTTTTGGGGTTGGCGGCAAGGACATGAAATAGTGGGAAGCGTGAAGTTGATGTGAGTTGTTGGGTGGTGATTCACGACTTGCATGCGGTGAGATGAAAATTTTATTGGCGGACAGGTGGAAGAAAATCTCCCATCCAAGAAACACATCCCCCTCCCGAACACAGCACCCTTGATTACGGTGTTCATATAACTGTGCTGTTCAGAACAAGCCTCCATTGTGTGCCCCAAGGGCATGCTAAATGAGTGTCTCAGCGAGCAGCGGGACACAGACCGTTACAGCACAATTTAGTCTGTCCTGTTGTCTCAAGAAGGCCTCATTTCAGAGACTCTCAGATCAGACAAATATAAGCAACCCCTCCCTCCCTCCCTCCCTTCCTCTGTCCCTCCTTCATATCTCCCTCTTTCTCTCTCCCTCTTCTGCTCCTTTGCCCTCTCCCCCTCTACATCCAGCTAGCCCGCACCAGCCCAAATAGGCCAAATCTCATCTATTGTCCTGGGACTGCCCAGTGTGAAATTCGGTGTGACATTAAATGTTTTCTAATGAATAAATTTTGAAAGGATATGCAGAGAGAATATGTGTAATGGAATGTAGACTGCATTTTAAAAGCTTCTTCATTGTCCATCGTCTTTGGAATTTACAGGACAAAAAAATGGCCTCTTTCAGAGCTAATGAGGTTTATGGGGGTGAAAGCGGGGTGGAGGAGATTTTGGGGGCTTCTAGTCGCTAGATTAGACTTAGATTTCCCCCCCCACTTTTCTGTTTCTTCTTCTAATTCGCTATATGAAAGCCAAATATCATGTGTTCTAAAAAAATGTAAAGATGTCAAATTAAAGCAAATTCTGAAGATAAGTAAGGACCACTGGAAAGCCTAAAAATATCTAGCATGTTAAAATATGCAATTTTAAGGAATGGATTAATGCGTGCCTCGAAATTTCTTTCACATATTGAGAAATGCACTTGAGAAATTATCTTTATTAATACGCAATGACAGACACTGAACTAAGGAAGCAACTAGAGCAAATTCTGATCATTTGGGTTGAGGATTGTGGTTTTTGCAGACAATAGTTAAATTGCTAAATGTTTGGCTAAAACCCTTCCTGAGTCACTTAAATGTTTAAGAAACCAAAGACTTCTATGTATTAACATTATAAACTAAAGTGTCTTTTTTTATAATATTGAGAATAAATTGACATGTATTCACACACTGCTAGATATTGGCATTGATTATACCCTCTTTACTAATGATGTAGGCTTTAATTAAACCTATATCTCAGAAAATATTTCAATGGAGTGAAAACACACTTTTCGAAAGTATCTCCCAGAGCCAAGTTGGAAGATATGGCCACCCGTATTTAAGGTGTAATGAATGCTATCTGATATGGTCGGTGGAATAAATCCAATCACAACATGCTCTTTAAACAGGTTTCTTAGCGAAAGCAAAGGTGCCAGTCATAGGGACAGGAACGTGGTCTACTTATCGCAGATGATATCTCATTACAAAAGCCTCGACAATAGAGAGCAGCATTATAAAGTACTTAGTTAAACATCAGCAGGAGATTATGCGGTTGGATGATTGTGACTCAATCAGAGACCTTAGACCCCGAGTTTTTAGTCTCAGCCTCAAAAGCTGAAGAGTCGCTAGATGGCTCAGTTTCACTGCTGATTTTTATTGCTGAAGAAATGCAGCATCTATTAACATCACTGATTATTTGACAGAAATTGATATTCAGGCCTGTTTTGCTGCTTTAAAAGCTAAGCTTCTGAACTCTATGGCTGCAGAATGACACAATCCTATAGACGTGATCGGTGTAAACAAATTGCATTGGGTCATGGTCAGTGTTATGCTTGTCTGATTGGCAGAAAGGAAAGGTTAAACTGGGTCAGTTGGACTTGGAGGGAGCCCTGATTGCCAGAGACCGAGTTGGCATCCAGGACTTTGTGCTTCTTGATGCCCATAACAGTGAGTCAGCCTTCCTGGACAATCTGAAGAAGCGTTTCACAGAGGATTTGATATATGTGAGTCAGACATCAAAAACAAAGGTTACGTTGCTTTTTACATTGTGATTCGGATCATGTCTTCTCAACATCTCTATGCTCTCAGACTTACATAGGTACTCTACTGATATCTGTAAACCCATACAAAGAATTGGACATCTACACCAAGAAACAAATGGACCTTTACATGGGAGTGAACTTCTTTGAGCTGCCTCCTCATATGTATGTGTTTAACTTACCTTCATTGCTAAACCAGTAACTTAAACATTTGGAAATAAAATTTGAAAACAAAAAAAATTATTTGTCCTTCTCAGATATGCATTAGCAGATAATGCCTACCACACCATGCTATCAGAAGCCAACAACAACTTTATTTTGATATCTGGGGAGAGTGGAGCAGGTAAAACTGAGGCGTCCAAGAAGATCTTGCAGTACTATGCAGTCAGCTGCCCTAGTTCCACCTTACTGGACACTGTGAGAGACCGCATGCTCATGTCCAACCCTGTACTAGAGGTCAGTCCAACAATAATATTCTCAGAATGTGTCTGACCATTCACTATGTATGCTTTACATTCATTGCATGTGCTTTTAGGCCTTTGGAAATGCAAAAACTATGAAAAATGACAACTCCAGCCGTTTTGGGAAGTATATGGACATCCAGTTTGATTGTCAGGTCTCAACAAATACCTTACTACCTTCATCCCATTAAATAATATTGCACGTTAAAAAGATTCACGCTTGTTTTAATGCGCAGGGAGATGCTGTTGGTGGCCACATCCTCAGCTATCTGCTGGAAAAGTCTAGAGTGGTTCACCAAAACCATGGTGAGAGAAACTTTCATATTTTCTACCAGCTGGTGGAGGGAGGAGAGGAAGACCTGATGAGGCACCTGGGCTTGGAGAAGGACACTAAACATTATAGCTATTTAGTGCAGGTATGATTTCCAATTTTAAAACTGATGCACAAAAAAAGGGCTGTCACGATATCAGATTTTTCACTACACTATTGTCGTAGCCACAAAAATCATGATAATGATATATTGTGATATATATACATTTCTTGTGATATTTATACAGTATAAAATACAGTATATATAAATATATATATACTCCATATTGGCTCTGGACTATATGTTTGTGTACTGTTCATTATTTAAATATACAGTATATCATGAGCCCCCCCCAATTAACACAAAAAATATATTTTTTTGTTTAAATATCTCAATTATTGCCAATACCGACACCCCGAAATAAGAAGTGAAATATATGTAGAATCAGTTTTATAATTATAATTTTTTGTCTTAATAGGGAGAATGTTCGAATGTGAGCTCCATTAATGACAAGAATGACTGGAAAACTGTTAAAAATGCATTATCGGTCATTCACTTTGATACTAGTGACATCGAGGTAAGGAGAAGCATATTTTTGTGTATAAATATTTTGATCTCCAACTACTTTGATCATAAACAGATACATTTTATGTGAAATATTTCAGCAGCTCTTTGGGATTATAGCTAGTGTGCTCCATCTGGGGAACGTGCACTTTGATGGAGACACCAAAGGTTATGTTATTCTAAACTCGAATGCAGCACTGCGCTGGGTATCCAAGGTCAGTTTATGTATTATATACATCTTCTTAATTATGTTAAATACTAGTTTACAATGACATACTCTTACAGTTTTTCTCAGTCGATTTGGTACATTTCTCGAATCATCCTTGTCATTTGCATAACAGTAAGTGCATTTCTCAAAACAACTCGTACAAATAGCAAAACACCATGGATTACATGCAAAAGCCAGTCTCTTGCTCAAAATACTTAGTTCATCTCTAAAAAATAAATATCTGTGTCACTGAACATGTCAGTGCCATCAGAATGACAAGTCCTTGTGTCATTGTGTACGGATAAGACAGTCAAATTGCTTAGTCATGTTGTCAATATAATAGTGTACTCTGGAGGGATGTTCTGATATAAACTATAGCTACAGTTTTGATGACAATTATTGTAAATTGTCGGTTCCACCTTAGTGTATGTGAGAGTTTGATTGCAAGAGACTGGACAAAATTCTGATTTACGCTTTTACTGTTTGTACTGTAATTTGTTGACAGACCATGTCATTACGATACAGATAGAAAAAGACAGCACTGCATAGCACAAAGATGAAAAACAAAAGTAGAAATGTGAACATCCCTGTAGAGAGCGTCTAAAAAGGTGACAAGAGGCTCTGTATTGTATGGCCCAATAATGGGAATATGCTTTAGCACACCATTCTCAGAGATAGCAGCACCCATTTTTATGTTCCCGCCCCGTTGGCCTGGCACATCAACTGTAGCTCTGTGGCCGATGATATTTCGACCACGCCTTCTGCGTTTCGTTAGGTTGAAGCCAGCCTCATCCATGTAAATGAAGCTGTGCGGTGGTTCACTTGCTTCCAGTTCCATTATACGCTATATCCAGAAGACACAAAATGAGTTTTATGAATTACATGCATTTTAATTTTGGCCAAGATACAATTACATCAAATGTATACAGCACATACTGCATCTTCTTTTCTACAGCCATAGCAAATGTGTAGAGGTCACACTTACTGTACTGTATATCACTATACGATGTTACTGTGAGGTACAGTTGCTGCATGCTCATACATGTTTTACCTGTACATACTGGTAGCGCAGCTCCTTCACTCTTTCACAATTTATTTCAAATGGAACAGTGCACAGCTGCTTCATATTCATTTGGTGTCTTTTCAGCACCCTGTCAATGGTTGAGATGCTGACTGTTTGGATGTTTTCAAAGATGTTGTTGTCCTCTATAATGGCACTCTTTATCTCCCTTAGTCTTATGGCATTGTTTTCTACAACCATGGTGCAAATAGCCTCCTCCTATTCAGGTGTAAAAAGGGGCCCTCTGCCACCCCTGTGAAGTTGTCTTGCAGTCCTATGTGGAAAAAAATATTGTAATGCAAAACACAAAATTGAGTAAGAGAAAATGTCACTGTTTCAAGTATACTTACTGTATATTGTAAAATGCTAGGGGAATACTGTAACATTGTATTAAGCATTACAGAAAGTATACATTATTACAGTACAGTGCATATTGCTAGATTACATACCTGTTCTGTCAACGAAAAAAATCAGAATTATTGAGGACACATTTGTTCTCTCCACATTTGGCAGCATCCTTAGACCAGCCTCGGCCATTGTAAGCCCATGATTGAGAACGTGGTCTACAAGTGTGGCTCTTATCTCATCAGGAACACGCATATGTCCTCGGCTTCTTCTGCCTCTTCCTCTGTTTTGCCTCCCAACTCCTCCTCCACGCAGCCTCACTCCTCTTCCTCTTCTCTCTGGCTGTTGATCCCGTCCAATTCCTTGTCCTTCCATTGTCAGATATTGTAACATTGTGTTGTGCTCCGGCTATATATATACACTTGCCAGTTGATGGTTTACGAGATGCACCTTCGTTAGAGAAAGTCAAGATTCACCTGTGAGCAATTTACCAATTCAGGACAGATTTAGAAAAAAAGTCTTATGGAAATGTATAGAAATATGCTTGACATATTATGACAACCTGTTCAACCATTTTGCATGTAAAGACTTATGCTATGAACTAATGCCTAAATGTTGTGGACGGTGAGACTATTCAATAGAGACACATTATAATACATTTTGATCAACATGACATAAGCAATTGATAATGTAGGAACCAGCAGAGAATTGTAC
The DNA here is from genome assembly GCA_003573665.1 of Oxygymnocypris stewartii. Lineage (NCBI taxonomy): Eukaryota > Metazoa > Chordata > Actinopteri > Cypriniformes > Cyprinidae > Oxygymnocypris > Oxygymnocypris stewartii. Next base: position 7,732 of record QVTF01012063.1, on the reverse strand, counting down.
ATAATCATTTGCATGGATGTACCAAAGCATTTGCAACTTGTTCAAAGAAATGATAAACTGCTTTTTTGATGTGCACAAGTGACACAATGATGTGAAGATTGAACAAGTAGTTTTGAGAATTTCAATTCTGATCTGAGAAATGTACCAAAGCGACTGAGAAAAACTGTAAGTGATATCTGAGTAATATCGCTCCTTTGTGTTTATTTTTAGCTGTTAGGGATCCATGTACAGGTGCTTCAAGAAGCTCTGACATTCAGGAAGATTGAAGCCAAATCAGAGGAGGTAAAATTATTTTGTAATGTGACAATGTAGTGTCTTTTTATCCAAAATCATTCTTGAAGCAGGTGACAGCTGTCTTTCTGGCCTCCAGGTTCTGAGTCCATTTACTGTTGATCATGCTATCTATGCCAGAGATGCCCTGGCGAAAGCCATCTATGGCCGTGCCTTCACATGGCTAGTCAACAGGATCAATGCATCTCTGGAGAATAAAGTAAGAGGACAACAGGAAAAAAAGTTCGAATAATTGCCATTTGAGGCCAATGTTTGGTTACATTGCAAACCTCCTGTATGATTCACTTGAAATTCACTGGATGTGGTTTGTTCCATTTTAAAGAGATGGAAATACTGTTGCTTTTTACTAAATTCTTCCAGACATATTTAAAGGAACTATCATGGAAACCAAAATTACTTGCCTTTTTTTTTAGGATTCTAAGAGGAAGACGGTCATTGGATTGTTAGACATTTATGGATTTGAGGTATTCTCTGTTAACAGGTATGTGTTTGGAAATAAATGGGACAGACAGACAGAGAGAGCCAGACAGACAGAGAAAGACAGACAGAGCCAGACAGACAGACAGACAGACAGACAGACAGACAGACAGAGAGACAGACAGACAGACAGAGAGACAGACAGACAGACAGAGAGAGAGATAGAGAGACAGACAGACAGACAGACAGACAGACAGACAGACAGACAGACAGACAGACAGACATACATACATACATACATACATACATACAGACAGAGACAGACAGAGACAGACAGACAGAGCAGACAGAGAGACAGAGACAGACAGAGACAGACAGAGAGAGACAGAGAGAGACAGAGAGAGACAGAGAGACAGACAGACAGACAGACAGACAGAGAAAGACAGACAGACAGACAGACAGACATGCAGAGATAGACAGACAGACAGAGATAGACAGAAAGTACAGAAAGACAAGTCCTAATCCCAGCTAAACACCTCTGCTGTGACTTTAAATGCAGACCTTGAGCCAAAAACTCATCACCGAACACCAATGATTTGTACATATGGGTACAGTTATTTTAGTCATATGGGTACAGTCATGCTGCAACAGAGATGGAAATACAACTTTTAAATACATTAATTATATTTCCATCTTTGGCCACATTTTTTGGAAGTATTATTTCTGTTTTAAAGAAGGGGGTGTCCCAATACGTTTGTCCACATAATGTATGTACAAGTTATTGGACTGTTCAGCTGGGATCAGGACTGGGCTTTATGTAGACCAGTCAAGTTCTTCCACACTGACTCAATCAATCATCTCTTTTTGAACCTTAGACACAGAGGCACTGTCATGTTAGAATAGAAAACCGTCTTTTCCAAACTGTTGGAAACAAAAATTAGAAACACAAAAGTCCCTAAAATGTCTTTATATGCTTACACATTAATATTTGTACTCATGGAAATTACTAAAGTAGTCAAACTTGTTCATTAGAAGGGGTGTCCCAATACTTTTGGCAATGTAGTGTAGATAGATAGATCATTTGTGTGCACGATCTCACACATTTTTTGCTTAGTTTTGAGCAGTTTTGCATTAACTACTGCAATGAGAAGCTACAGCAGCTCTTCATTCAGCTGACGCTGAAGTCTGAACAGGAGGAATATGAGGCAGAAGGAATTGAGGTGTGCTAAAACAAATCGATCATTCATCATCCAAACATTATTATAGAATGATATACTGAGCTTGAATAAGAGAATTCGGTGATTTTCTGTCACTGTTTTAGTGGGAGCCAGTGCAGTTCTTCAACAATAAAATCATCTGTGATCTGGTGGAAGAGAAGCACAGAGGGATCATCTCGGTGTTGGTATGGAATAATAAATACACTGTCTTTACACACCGACGTGTAACATACTGTAGATAGATATCATTTACTTCTCTGACACTTTTTGAAATAAAAGATTGCTTGTTGGAGCATTTTCATAAGAGATCTTTTGGTGTTTCAGGATGAGGAGTGTATGAGGCCGGGTGATGCCACGGATCTCACTTTTCTTGAAAAGCTTGAAGAAAAAATGGGAAATCATCCCCACTTTGTAACGTGAGTTTTGTTGGATTATTACCTCGATATTGTAAGAGGCACTAAACAAGAGTCATTCTGCTTTAATTAATTCAGTTGTGCTGGAAACTATCAGCGGTTGATTCTTCACTACAAGCCTCTGATGAGGAAGAATCAGCCAGACTTTGTCGTATTTGAAACCGAAGCATTCACCCCCTGGTTTGGCCACATTGTCTCTCTTAAGCCTTTCATTGACTGACGCAGTGTGAGAGACGGAGAGATTGTGATGTTGTGTTACTCACTCTTTATCCAGGTCAAATACTAATTAAGTTCCTGAATTACTGAGTGAGTGCCAAGGACCTCCATGATATTGTACTTAGCAGGTAGACCGTAGCACTAGCAATGTCAAGGTTGTAGGAAAACATGCTTCCATAAAACTTGCAAAATACATGAGAAGAATAAAATTAAGTAAAAATGTATTGTACTTATTGTATTGTATTTATCAGAACAGATAATAAACATACAAGTAATTTATTATTTTAACAGATGTGCAATTTAAGCATGTACATTTTATGCAGTTTCACATGAAGTGCCTGCTATATTTCTCTATCCACCTGAAACTTGGATGCAATAAAAAAGATGAAGACTTCCGCACTTCATTCAGACTGATTTTAATTCAGTCTAGTGAGAGTAATTTCCTTTACTTTTCTATGAACTGAAGGCATAAACTGGCTGATAAGAAGACCCGCAAGTCTCTGGAGAGAGGCGATTTTCGTCTTCTTCATTATGCAGGGGAGGTGACTTACTGCGTTGTAGGTAAGAGAAGACACAAAAAAACACATTTCAGATGTCAGTACACATTCAACATGTTTTCCGGCTTTCACATCCTTTTATTTTTTATGATCTATTCTTTTCAACAGGGTTCATTGACAAAAACAATGATCTGTTGTACAAGAACATCAAAGATGTAAGTACAATGAAGGATAATGCTTGTCAGGGTGGATGAAAGGAAAATGGCTCATATTATTTGCATTCTCTTATTTTTGACCCTACAAGATTTAATGGCAGTAAATGTGTGTGCACGCATGTGTGTTTCCTTATATGTGCATTTGTTTGTGTGTAACCAACAGGTGGTGCGCCTGTCAAAGAACCCTATAATACAGGAGTGCTTTCCAGCCACTGAGGGAGACAGCAGGAGAAGACCCGAGACGGTGAGTCCACTTGCTGTGCCAAAAATACTGAAATATACTCAATTACTGTACACTATATTGTTTTCAAAAGCTAGTAAGGATGGTTAATTTTTTTAAGATGAAATGGAAGTTGCACACATTGTATGTTGGTACCCATATGTCTTGTTTATACATTATTTATATTATATATAAATAAATAAATATAAATATATATTACATATTCTTCTTAAATATACATCTATTTATATATAAATATAAATACACACTTATATTATGTAAACACAAACTTTTATTTTGTATGTGATTAATCATTTTGAAAGCCCTAAAATAAAGACAGGAAACTCAGTCACAGATTCTATTCTGCTAATGTTGTATGTGATTAAGGAATTATTTCCATACTTCCAATACATACAGTATTTATAAGTCATACAGCATTTCTATAAATTGCTGTATTGTATGAGTACTGTAGCCTACTATTTTGAATCAAGACAGCTGAAACAAACAAATTATTATTATTTATTTTTTTAATATATAATATAAAATAATTAAACTGCTTCTTTGACAGCTCACATCATATCTAAGTAATGAACATAATCTCCTTCAATCTGAATTGGTGAATCTGTAGGTGGCTACTCAGTTTAAGAACAGTCTTCTGCAGCTGACGGAGATTCTGACAGCGAAGGAAGCGTGGTATGTGCGCTGCCTCAAGTCCAATGACAATAAACAGTCAGGTGAGGAACTTGTGTATGTGAATGCTAAGAACTCGTGTACATTGAATTTGTTATTTCTGGTAACGTAGAATGATGTTCTTTTACTCTGTTTGTCCTCTCACAGGCAAATTCGATGAAGTTCTGGTCAGGCACCAGGTGAAATATCTGGGGTTAATGGAGCACCTGAGGGTCAGACGAGCTGGATTTGCTTATCGACGTAGATATGAGGTTTTCCTAAAAAGGTACAGTAGCCATTTAATACCATCACATACTCAAATATGAAAGCTGTTTGACTTTTACATGTAATAGACTTAAAATGCTCATATAATGCAACGTTCCTAAGGTACAAAGCTCTTTGTCCTGCCACTTGGCCCCACTGGAGAGGTGTACCTGCAGAGGGGGTGGAAAAACTTGTGCAACATCTAGGCTACAAGCCTGATGAGTATAAAATGGGCAGGTGAGCCCTTTCAGGCTTTTACAGTACCTTCACAATTTAATACTGAAAAATTAGGATCTGTTTTCTCATCACACAAACCTGAACTGCCCTTTATATTCTGTCATATTCAAAGGACAAAGATATTCATACGATATGCCAGGACACTCTTTGCCACAGAAGATGCCTTTGAAATCTGCAAAAATGAACTGGGTAAGCAACAGAGAATTCAAAAGAGAGGTTTTCATGTTCCCCCTTTTATTATAAGCATTTGTTAATGTTGCTTTTACAGCTACAAGAATACAGGCCCAATACAAAGGTTACAAAGCCAAAGGAGAGTTTCGAAAACAGAAAGAAGCTGGTAAGTAACAGTATTTATTAATTTAACAGTTTAACTTATATTTATAGCATATTACAGAATACTATGACACTTCATTGCTACAAAAAGTATATTTGATAAAGCATACATATATGCTCTTAGCTTTTTTCTGTAATTCAGCCTTTTTTTTGCCAACATTTAGCTACGAAAATTGAGACGTGTTGGAGAGGAGTGCAGGCACGCAAAGAGAGAGACCGCAGAGCCTGGGCTGTCAAAATCATTAAACAGTAATATTAGTTCTTAAAATTTTAGCTATTATATACAGTATCTCATAGAAGTGAGTACATGGCGTAGGCTATAAGACGATTGCCAAGACCCTGAAACTGAGCTGCAGCACGGTGGCCAAGACCATACAGCGATTTAACAGAACAGGTTCCACTCAGAACAGGCCTCGCCATGGTCTACCAAAGAAGTTGAGTGCACGTGCTCAGCGTCATATCCAGAGGTTGTGTTTGGGAAATAGACGAATGTGTGCTGCCAGCATTGCTGCAGAGGTTGAAGGGGGGACCATATGCCGCACACTGCATCAAATTGGTCTGCATGGCTGTCATCCCAGAAGTAAGCCTCTTCTAAAGATGACGCACAAGAAAGCCCGCAAACAGTTTGCTGAAGACAAGCAAACTAAGGACATGGATTACTGGAACCTATGTCCTGTGGTCTGATGAGACCAAGATAAACTTAAGAGTTCAAGAACTCAAGAAAAACGTGTGTGGCAGCAACCAGGGGAGGAGTACAAAGACAAGTGTGTTTTGCCTACAGTCAAGCATGGTGGTGGGAATGTTATGGTCTGGGGCTGCATGAGTGCTGCCGGCACTGGGGAGCTACAGTTCATTGAGGGAACCATGAATGCCAACATGTCTGAAGCAGAGCAGGATCCCCTCCCTTCAGAGACTGGGCCGCAGGGCAGTATTCCAACATGATAACGACCACTGCCTTGCTGAAGAAGCTGAGGGTAAAGGACTGGCCAAGCATGTCTCCAGATCCAAACCCTATTGAGCATCTGTGGAGCATCCTCAAACGGCAGGTGGAGAAGCACAAGGTCTCTAACATCCACCAGCTCCGTGATGTTGTCATGGAGGAGTAGAAGAGGACTCCAGTGGCAACCTGTGAAGCTCTGGTGAACTCCATGCCCAAGAGGGTTAAGGCAGTGCTGGAAAATAATGGTGGCCACACAAAATATTGACACTTTGGCCCAATTTGGATATTTTCACTTAGGGGTGTACTCACTTTTTTGGCCAGCGGTTTAGAAACACATGGCTGTTATATAACTGTTATACAAGCCGTACACTCACTACTTTACATTGTAGCAAAGTGTCATTTCTTCAGTGTTGTCACATGAAAAGTTATAATAAAATATGTAAAAAAAAATTAGGGGTGTCCTGACTTCTGTGAGATACTGTATATATATATATATATATCATATTTTTTATTTATATATCAATACATTTTATTGACCATGTGTATGTCCTGTCACTTAAAGGGATAATTCACCCCAAAATGAAAATTCTGTCATTATTTATGAGTAGGGGGGGGGAACTATCCCTTTGAGGGATGAGATGACATTCGCATAATGAAATGATTTTTATCCTTGCAGGTTTATTAAGGGTTACATCACACGTCGAGAGGCAAAAACTACTGACAACTCCGAATACCTGGCCTTCGTTCGACAGAGCTACCTAAATAGACTGAAAGACAACTTACCAAAGACTGTCCTGGACAAGACCACATGGCTGACACCTCCCCCAGTCATGACAGAGGTATTCATAAATTCTCTGTTACTAAAATCATCAAACAGATACATAGAGAATCAAAAAATCTATAAAAAATCAACAAAACATTTTTTAAAGTATAATATATAAATACTATAAATAAATAAATAAATAAATACAAATATGAAATTAATCATAAATTAAATAATATATTAAAATGAAGAGGCATAATAAAAACATAAGACAAGAGAGAAATAAAATAAAAAAGTGGAGTGCGATCAGTTCGGTGCAATGCTCATTCAGAGAATGCACAGCTAAACAGATCCATTAAAGGGATAGTTCACCCAAAAATGAAAACTCTGTCATTAATTACTCACCTTCATCTCGTTCCAAACCCATAAAGACCTTCATTCATCTTCAGAACACAAATTAAGATATTTTTGATGAAATCCAAGTGCTTTCTTTTCCTGAATAGACAGCAACACAACTGACACGTTAAAGGCCCAGAAAGGTAGTAAGGACATTTTCTTAATAGTCCATGTGACATCAGTTGTTTAACCATTTTATGAAGCAACGAGAATACTTTTTGTGCACAAACAAAACAAAAATAGAACGAAGATGAACGAAGGTCTGGAAGGACATGAGGGTGAGTAATTAAAGGGTTACTCCACCCCAAAATTAAACTTTTGTCATTATTCACTTACCCGCATGTTGTCTCAACTCCATAAAAGCTTTGTTCATCTTCGGAACTCAATTTAAGATATTTTAGATAAAAACCGGGTGGCTGGAGACTGTCCTATTGACTGCCAAGCAAATAACACTGTCGAGGTTCAGAAAAGTATGAAAATCATCACCAAGGGCGATACAGAAGAGCGTGTACTGCTTGTGTTGGATGGGTAATATCCAAAATGGTGCTACGGTGACGAGGAGAGACAGAGAGGAGACGAATCGTTGAAAAAATGTCGTTATTTTTATTTTCTTTGCATACAAAAAGTATTCTCGTCCCTTCATA